>JADDOH010011045.1:0-19146 GCA_016648135.1 Agrypnia vestita | reverse complement strand
GTTACAGATTCCAAAAAATTCTTCATATATCTACATCAACTCTCCAAAAATTTCACGTAAAAAATACACTATTTCAAATTTCAAATGTGTTTCTCATACTTTCGATAACTTTGAAGTGTATGTACTTTGTAGTGTTCGCTTTGAAATGAAGTGTACTATTTGAAGTTTATACTTTCAATAACTTTGGTGTTTGTAGTTTGTAGTGTGCACTACACATCAAAATGTGCGAAGTGTGCACTTCAATGTAGTGTAGTACTACATTGTAGTAGTGAGTACAGAGCGGACCCATCACTAGTCAGTAGTGCCATGCTATCAATCACGAGGGACGGTTGTGTATTTTTCCTTCGCCACGCTTATAAAAAACTGCTGATTGCCAGCCAAGATAAGCATGAAATTATATTCTTATTTTATTATGTTTATGCTTATTACATCCCTAGATTCACTTACTAACAAGTCCAATCGGTTAAATCATGATTGAAAGTAGAATTACATATTTATATTATTACTTTCCAAAATGGTGGTCTATGGGTACTGGTAGCCTAGCATGGCTAAATGCAATTTGCGACGATGAGTCAGAATATTCAGAAGAGGAAGCTTTATGTGCAATTTGTTTATCCACGGGAAAAAGTGGGGAGATGTGGTACCGATGCAGAAGTTGTGGAAACTAGGCCCATAAAGAATGTTCTGGCAGTGATAGTCCAGAAACTTATATTTGTGCTTTTTGTAGCATTAAATTCCGTAAATGCATAAATGTATCCGTAAAAATTTGGGTCCTTTGTTTTTCTTTAATAATTTTATCTTTATTGATTTGTTTTGGTTACAAAGTTGATTTTTTTATATGTTTTACAAATAATTCTACGTATTAATAACTAAGATTTCATTTAAATTATTTTTAGTTAAATTTTCGGGAAAGAGTGAATATTATGGCTCCAATTTCCCATATAAGCGTTAAATGGGCTCTCATTACCCGCATGTGTCGGGTAATGGAAGCGACTGACTTTTTTTGTAAAATCGTTATTGTACCTTCATACATGACTGTAATTGAATATAAATGTGATTAAATTTAGTTGGATAATCAATGTAGGAGTTCTTAATTAAAAATTATAAGAAAGTTAACAAATGTGGGTTTTATCACAAATTTCCCATAGTAGGCTCCCATTATCCTGTTCTCCTCTATATATGTTCTAAATCAGTTTCATTAACATATTCGAATGGACTATTCTGAGACTTTCTATGGTCCTTCTCATGACAAAATGCACATAGATTTCGCAGCTGGTAATGATACCTCCATATTTTTAAAATGGAGAAATAAGCAATACACTTTTTAATGCATAGATATATGATATTCTTCCAAATTGTTTAACTGTGTTACTTCAATTATTTAGATTATTTATTTATTTTATTATTATTATTAAATAATAAATTGAATACATATTTAGTTACCACGCTCTTGAACAAACTACAAAGCACTTTTCCTAGAGGTCTTACGACTCCAAAATCGGTGGCAGAACTCAGAAAATGTTTGATATGAAACAATATAGATAAGTTACCTATGAATTAACGTGATGTGTATCATTACTTTAATGATCATGAGATATTACTTTTCTATGTTTAGATTTGATTTTTTATGTATTATACATTTATACAATGAATAAAATGTAGTAAGATTTAACATTGATTGTGAAAATGAACCTACAGACAAACGTCTTTTGTGAGTCTAGTGATATTCAAAAAATGTAAAGAAAATAAAAAAAATAATCATAATTATCCCTCTTGGGTCGAAATTCAGTAATTGTGTTTTCAGAACATACAAATAAAAATATTGTTAACTAGTTGTGCCCGCGCGGCTTCGCACGCGTAGATTTTTAGTACACTGTTTGGATCGTCATAGAACTTTCGCGAACCTTCTAGAACATTCACCTTCCAGAACTTTCAAGAAATTTATCGAATGTACAGGAACCTTCTAGACACACCGACACATTCCGCCACTCAGCTTAGAACCTTATAGAACCTTCTCCTTTCAGAACTTTCTAGAGCAGGTTTTTCCGGAACCTTCTAGACTCACCGACACAGTCGGCGCGCTTATTTTGAAATAATCTGAAGCATTTGCGGCCCTCCCATAACAAAACAATGCGCTAGAAAGCACATATTCGTCACCCACTCCCACCCACGCACAGCCACCCCCACCAAACTCGCATATTTTTGATGTGATACTGAGGGCTATCCACCACCATAACCACCAGTGGGTGGTTGTGGCTGGTTGTGGAGAAAACTTGTCGGATAGGGAAATACGGGTTTCTTTTTCATATCATATATATATATATATATATATATATATAATATATATTTATTATATATAGAGTATCTATATATATATATATGATATCTTACTATTCTTATATATATATAATAATAAATAATAGCGCGCCATTTCACTAATGGTTCCTTCACCGAAATGATCGTTGAGATTAATTTTCTCCAATTCGTACAGAATAATGTAGCGTATATAAGTTTGGTTTATGTTATAAACGTGTTTTAATTTCATTTCACATCACAGTGTCATACAATATTGCTATTGTATGACACTGTGACGCCGCTTTTTTGACGTTTTATGTTTGACAGGTTTGAAATTAATGAATTCAATCAATTAGAAAGCTCATTATTCGTAATTGTGAATAATTTAACATTTGTTTACGTTTTAGAGCATTCTGATTGATGAATCAATTAATTTCAAACATATCAAACTTAAAACATCGAAATGGGCGGCAATACAACGTTATACATACCCGTCAAGATTGGGATAAAGATTTGACATCTCAATATTGTTATTTTCAGAATAGCACAGTTATACTAAGTGCCTTTAAAAACCTTTAAAAACATTGCATTTTTAATTGGTTAAAATAATATAAAACGATTTTTTTTATACATGCTGTATAATAAAATTGCATTGGCGGGAGTACTGTGTAACAAACCTGCAGTTTCGGAGATTACTTCCTACATCCAAACATAGAAACTTTACCTCTTTATATATTAGTTTAGATGAAAAAAGATCTAGTTCGACGCATACACGATGTAAAAGTTCGGGTTTTCAACACTAAATAGAAGAAAAAAAATCTTTAAAAAATAGCTTGCTGTTGTCTAAAGGTCACGTTTCAAGGCAGAGTGCAAAGAGCCTAAAAAATGTTAGTAAATTGATATGGACTTATCGGGAGGCGGATGTACGAATGAATATATAAACATGATATTTTATGTGTATATATTATTGTATATATTATGTGTATGTATTATGAATATATAAACATGATATCTATAAATATATAAATATGAATTTATTTTGCAAGATGGTGAATGTTTTGCGGTTCCGCGCTGTGTGCATATTCCTCCAGTGAACCCGAATAGGTTCTCATTTATTATAGAATTGACTTTGTGATTGAGTTCTTGATTGCTTATTATTTATATTATTGTTTACTTAACTGCTTATTCTATATACTGTATTATTAACTAAGATTTGATGTATTAGATTTTCTTTTCTTTCCTTCCAATTGTTATATAATTAGATTACACTACCTATACCTATGATTGTAAGTGGTTATTCCTCACCACACACAAGAATATAATTCTTTTTGGTGAGGTATACACACACAAAAAATATCGATTTGTAAGCATTTATGTATGACTGTAGAAAAAAATATTATATATATATTATTAATTAAATAAAAAAAATATATGCTGATTCCAACGTATTTGAATAAATTTTAAGCTGGTCAAATGACAATAACTGTAAAATATCGCGAGAGCTGGAAGATAAAAAACCAAATCCTATCACGGCATGATGTCTTGGAATACACAAACATTGCGACATTAGGTATAAGTAAATAGCCACTTCAAAAAAAAACCATTAAAGTGTCTTCTTAATTACTGTGATACGATAAAACTTGTATTTTATCTGTCCTAAGACGTGATGGTCAAGAAAGTTGTGAGATGTATTGGAAGGAAAAAAAAAGAAGACATGGGCAGAATTTGAAGTATCACCAGAATTATTTTAATTTAATTAAGATAAAGTATATAAGTCGTACAGAGACGAAACTATTTATATGAGAAAAGTGCATGGAAATCTTTTATACGATGGACCAGGGCTTACAACCTGTACGAACTGGCTGTAGAGAGATCACTCTACACAATGCAACGTTCACCAATTACAAAAAACATCTACACATTATCAAATGTTTGAAAGTCGTGTATATTGAGGGTAGAAAGCCAAAAGGGCGTTAGTGATTATTTCAAACTTTACAGGAGAGCAAAATAGAGTTATGTCAATCTGATTTTGTCAGTATATATTTTATTATTAAACGATTTCCATATTTGTTAATGCAAAACACACATGGAAATCGTTTAATAATAAAGGAAACATTGACCAAATCAGATTGACAGAATTTTCTTTTGCTCTCCTGTGAACTTCGAAATAATCACTTACGCCCTTTTGGTTTTCCACCCTAGATATAATATAGATATATCTTCCAAATTGAAACCGTTCATATATTTGAAGGTATATGCTTTTTAATAAAAAAGAATATTGCTTAATATTCCACATTAAATATATAGAGGTATCATTACCAGCTACGAAATCTATGTATACTATATTTCATGAGAAAGACTACAGATGTCTTTAGCATAGTCCCTTCAAATATATGGAAGATTTCAATTTGGAATATATATACAACATTAAAAAATTTGATAATATTGTGGATGTTCTTACGATGGAATTGGTGAACGTTGCCTTGTATAGAGTGATCACTTAAGCCAGCTCACACCGTTTGTAAGCCCTGGGACATGCATGTGTGAATGAATTTGTTTTCTGTTTTGAAAACGCTATCTGACGTTCGTCGTTTTTGCAATAAATAATTTCTCGAGTATCATATTTAATTGTTTTTGGCATGGCAAGAAACAAAAACTTTCTTAAAAAAACATCGACAATAACATGAAATACAGAAATCTGTGCGAGATGCCTCTTTTTGGCATTTCGTTTACATACCTAAAATCGTGATGCAATAAACAGTTCTAATTTTCAATTCAATAACCAATCATTCGTCAGCTTTTGAATTGAGCATCTTTATGATTGGTACCTACTCGATTTAAGATGGTCGACAATATATTATTTATATTACTGGAACTTTCATTTCGAGTGAATAAACTTTTGACAGTTTAATGGATGCGTTCACATTTCGTGGTCTTCCATTACAACGAAAAATTTACCCTCAATGCGCCAAAACTTCGACAATAAAGCAATATTGCTATTTTCAAAATAGTCTTGACATTCCATTCAGGGATGTTAAGACAAACGCGCCCATTGGTCACGCGGCCGTGGACTTTTGATTCCCACGAGACCGCCAATGAAAAAGAAGAATTATAATTTACAGCATAAATTGAATCATCTCAGCCGTGAATTGGGTCACTATCTCGCCGAGTGATTAATTGTGCAAAAAGGGTTAATCATTAAAAATAGCTGCACTTATTAAATTTATTCGTCTCTGTTTCCATTGTTAGGCGCACCATTTTCTCACGAACGATGAAGGAATGGCTGTTTGATGTAAGACGGTCAGGTTGCTAAATGCAATTATTGTTTCTTCGTGCGCAAGGTTCCCTCGTCGGCTTCAACGAGAACATTCATTCTCTGGTGCACTACCACTCCTAAAGGCTGGAGGCAGTGCAGGATTTACGTATAAGCTACACAAGCTATAGCTTGGGGCTCCCGCTTTCTTGGGGGCCCCAAAAAAATTGTCCGAGTGAGCAATATTTATTTATTTATTTATTTTTCAACGCCGTATAGGGCTTTTAATAGCAAAAAGGTAAAGTGCAAATTAATAGAATGGATAGTTCAAAGAAAAAAATAATAATGACACAAAGTGGAAAGCAAATACTTAAAATAAAAATACAAATAAGTAAAGATAAATATAATATAAAGTAAAAAGCAAGTATAAAGCAGAAGCATAGGGAAAATATAATATAATAAAAAATAAAAAAAAGTAATAATACCTATAGAGTAAAAAGCAATAGCTTAGAAAGTCATAATATAATGAAAATGTTACATAACAGTGGTTATCTCACTCAACCAACAATTAAAACAAATACAAATCAATTATTTAAGTCCAATTCGACAAATACTAATAATCTTTCAGTACAACTTTAATTTTCATATATACTTAAATAAATTTATATGTCCCAATGCCGCACGTCCGGGACGTCCCAAACTTTTCATCCAATTTCTTTAGCGTCTTTTCGAATTGTGCCTAGTTATGAGATTATTTCTTAGTATGATGGTTGCAAATTGCTCTGGAGAAAGATTTTTTTTTTCAGCAGAAGAGAATAAAAATGAATTTAGAACAACGACTCAAGATAAATTATGTTCCCTCTGTCTTATGTGCATAGAAAGTTACAAACTACCTGTTTATCATTTGATGATGTGATTAGTGACTTTGCTCTGGCAAAGGCAAGAAAGAAAATATTTTAGTTTAATATAATTCCTTAATCCTTAACGTGTTGCAAGAGATTAGATTAGCCTTTGTAAGTTGTGCCTTTTAAAAGAACTTTTGTTTTTTTTTTACCAGAGTTTGCATTTGTAGTTTGTTATGAATAAAAATGATTTTAAGTTAAAGATTTATTATTTCACTATCTATATACTTCTTAAATGTATTTCAGTTTAACGCTCTAGATATCCGGAAATCATGTGTGGCACTAACATAGAATATCAAGACTGACAAGAACGACAAGAAAGGGCTCCATATCTCAAAGAGCTTAGGGCCTTATCGAGTCTAAATTCGGCCCTGGCCAGAGGTCGACATCGACGGTCGGCGGTTACACTACTTACTTACAGATGCGGGTCAAATGGTCTACGGCTGGCGACCAGGGCCGAGCTGGTGAGCCGTGGCCATCTTCATAAATATGTTAAACAATATTTCTTTCGCAATGCGCCATTTCTGTATCCGAAGAAGAGTTACGGTTCTCATAAATTGCATTTTTAATGTCATACTAAGATGTACGCGTTTAATATTTTACTAGCTGTAAACCGTCAAAAATGAGGGTACTTTTACATGTCGGTTCCTAAGAAATAAGTATGTATTTATTTATTTATATAAAAAAGTAAAAAAAAATATAAAAATAAGAAAATTACTTTTATTTACTGCAAAGAAGAAGAAAAAAGTTACTATAAAAAAGTTTTGGGGACAGCCAGACAGACAGACGGATGGACGGACGGACAGACAACGAAATTATTATAAGTGTATTGGGAATGCGTACATTATATAGTGTCTCTTAGCTAGTAGCAACAATTTTACATGTGGCTTCCAACCTTGATAATGAGTCGAAAATGTTCAAGCAACCGTGACCTAACATTAGTTAACACCTAATAGTTATGAAAATAATATCAAAGTTTGCATTTTTTTAATATTTCCGGCTTATTTTTTGCAAAAAGTTGACCTATTATTACAATAACTTATTATCGATTATGAAAAATTCATTCGCTTTAATACAAGTCGAATAAAACAATAAAAACCTAACAAATTTTAAAATAGGTTTTTTTTACAAAGTTTTTATCATTTTGAGTTGTATTGAAGCGAATGAATTTATCATAGTCGATATAAGTTACAGTAATAATAATTCAACTATATTCAAAAAATAAGTAAGAAATGTTTAAAAAAATTGAAAATTTGATATTGCATATCTTCATAACTACTGTTTTTTTTTTAATTTTTACGCTTTAACAGACCAAGAGGTGCAATTACAGAAGCGAAACACATCAAAAAACAGCCAGGCTTGATTCAGTAAATCACATAGATTAATTGTGACGGATTAGTACTCAAATACTTTGATGACAGGATGAAGCTGAATAGGGACTTTCATTCTTACAATACAAGAGGAAGCGACAACATAAGACCACCAAAGAAAATGAAAAACACCTTCCAAAATTATATGATGTACAAAGGTCTAAAAATCTTCGATAGTCTGCCAAAGAAAATTCAAATCACGGAGGAAATAAGGAGGTTTAAACAGGAGTGCAAAAATTTTATTGTTAAAAAACTTTTAAATGACTAGATGGAATGCAATATGTTTAAGTGAAATCATGTATTAGCCCACACAACGTTATGTGTGGAACTAAATAATCAAGATAAATAAAAAATAAATATGAATTATTTTAATATTAGGTCATAGTTGCCGGAACATTTTCGACTTAATACCATGGTAGGAATCCACTTGAAAAGTTTTTGCTACTAGCTAAGAGACACCCTGTATACATTGTCAGTTGTTGAAGCTTTTAACAGGGCCATCCTACAATATTTAGTTTATCTGATCGTGCGAATCTTTTGCGGGCGCCCTCTGTTCCTGCTGCCTTCAACACCTAATTTATTTTCTTTACTTTTATTTTCTCATTTATAAAATTTATCATTTAAAATGTTGGCCCCTCCTTCCTCTCCCTAATGACATAAAATAATACAAATACATTTTTAAGGTTAAAAATGTATTAATAAAAATGTTATTGACAGAATACTAATAAGGTATCATTGTGTACATACAGGGTGTATCATAGCTAGTAGCAAAAACTTTACAGGTGGAGGACAGCCTTGATAATGAGTCGAAAATGTTCAAGCAACCATGACCTAATAATATCAATGGTTATGGAGGTATGCAATAGCAAAGTTTGCATTTTTTCTCAATATTTCTGACTTATTTTTTGTAAAAAGTTGAAATATCATTACAGTAACTTAGGACGATTATGAAAATTTCATTCGCTTTAATGCTATTCAGATAATATGATAAAAACATTTGCTAGGTTTTGTAAAAAATTTTGCAATGCTTATATTATTTTATTCGAGTTGTATTGAAACAAATGATTTTTTTATAATTGATATAATATAGTTCTCATATCCGTAAACTTAACACAATGAAACAGTGCACGTATTACGCACTGTACCCACACAAACTCAATTGCAAGCTTATATGAAAAGACCTATACCTGATACGATAGTCAACTAATATTTAAAATGTATGAATGAATTTATAGAAAGTCCTCATATAACAATGTATTTTGGGTATATTTTGATACGCAACGACTCATTTGTCAGTGTTGCATCATTATTTATGTAATTTTATTTACTTAAATAGAAATATCTTACAAATTGCATTGGTTCTTTCTGCTTTTTTTTCTAATATAAAACTAATAACCGTATTACCTTTTTTCTAATCGCGGGATTGATCCAGGGATCATCAAAACGAATCCAGAAATATCGAGATTACAAGTTTGGCTCGAGATTGAATGCACAATACACATAGGAGTTTATAATAAATTCGTACTTGCAATCTACAGAACGCTAGTGATGTGTCTCACAGGTGCAAGAAGTGTTAATTCTCGAATATATAGGTACTTACTTATGTTTAGCGATTTACCGAATAGCTAAACATTATACATTCTCGTCCTTCCATTTATTTCCTAGAATTGAAACCCTAATTACTGGTAATATTTATTTTGAACAATATACAGGGTGTTACGTAGCAAAGCCTTTAGTCTTCTAAAAAACGGTTTTTAAAATCTGTAAAACCATGCTTTGGTCTATTAAAAGTACGAACAATAGTTAATATTTAATTTAATTAATGATATGTGTCATGTCTCAGTGTGAGTTTGGAGACCCTATGGTTATTTTCGAAAATTTTCCAAGTGCAGTGTAAGAATTCGCTGATGTTACGAAATTATGTTAATTGTGCGTTTCAGGAGGCCTATCTTTGATTAAGAATATTTTTTTCTACGAAACGTGAAAAATACAGGGTATCTCATAGCTAGTAGCAAAAACTTCAGGGAGTCTTCTTCATGCAATTTTGAATAGAAAATATTCTTGACACTGGGTGAAATGTCGACGGTTACGGAGATAAGCGACTTCAAAGTTTGCATGTTTTTTTCAATATTGGAGTATCGCTACATGGAATATTGAAAAATTATTCGCTTTAATACAAATCAGTAGCTAACATACAAATATATTGCTTTGTTTTTTTCTCCAGGCGCGTAGTATAAAAAAGTTATTTTTCACCCATTTCTACTAGCATGCCCACCGCATTTAGGCTCATTAGAAACGTCCGACGGTCCTACCTAATAAAGTCCAGTAGAAAAAAGTAAAAGTCTTCATAAAGATAACACTCAAAGACAAAAAATGCACAAGATCTCAACACAAGGCAAGCAAGCGCAAGACGCGCCCGCGCCGCGCTGGGTCGGCCTACAAGCAGAGTACGTCTGACCAGCGGACCCTAAAATCATTATTTTCGCTCTAATTGAAAGAATAAGAGTATATAGATTGTATATACTCTAAGGGTAGAACCATCGGACGTTTCTAATGAGCCTAAACTCGGTGGAAATGGGTGAAAAATAACTTTTTTATACCACGCCTGGAGAAAAAGCAAAGAAATATATTTGTATGTAAGCCACTGATATTGAATATAAAAATTATATATTTTTATTACACTTAATATAACAAAAAAACTGAGATAGGTCGCTTTCGTGTCGGGCCTGGGTCGCAGATGACCATTCTGCTTTAAAAAGTCAGTTAAAATATTCTCTAGAATACAATCAATTTATTGTGCATCGGTGACGATGAAATTGTGTTTACACTGAGAGATTTTGAATGTATCACAGACAAACGTTTCAAAAAAATCCATACTACGGATCGAACTTAACCTTCCTTAAAGGAAAGGGAAGGTTCGATGATTCGCAGGAAACCCGTTTGTACGGCGCGGGGCTAAATCGTGCAATCCGAGATGATCGATATGTTTTCCTAATTGTCAAATCAAGCAAACAAAACCTAAACAATAAACAGATGGTGAAATTATTAATTAAGGCATTGCTCTTAAATAATCAATGGTAATTTCGGATATTTTATACGCACCGTATGTATTACCGAGAAGCGAATCTCGACGTTTCGTTGGATACTTATCCAACGTCATCAGGAGGACGACCTTTAGGGCTTGTTCAGACACACCCGCAATCGTGCCGTTTCAGAATCGCATGAAATCCGTGCGGGTCTCATTTACCTAGGTTTGTATGTGATCGTTCAGACACAACCGTGCGGTTAGTCAACCGCTGCGGTGCCCGCAACCCAACCGCTAGAAAATAGAACCGCACGGCGCCCGCACGATCCTATTACTATGGGGCCTTACGAGAGCGTTCAGTCGCGTTGCGGGCACCGCACGGTTCCATGTCACAACAGGAGCACGCGTGGATTATATTCTCTTTTCTATGGTTATGGATCGCTTTGACATTGAATTTTTTATTGATGAAGTGGAGAAAAGACCTGTAATATGGTAGAAAAGACCTGTAATAGTGTGAGGATTACTCAAATATGCCAAGAACCAAGCTTGGCAGGAGTTGGTGGAGATATTTGGAAATGGTGGAAAAAAAGAGTATTTTAGAGAAGTAGGTATTTATTCACCAAAAATGAACTGACAGAATGATATTTATGTGTCTTGCCATGGAAGACGGCCGTCGTTAACAAAGTAATGAGCGAATATATCTCTGATATTCAAAGATGGAGAACGGCACCAGAACTGTCAAACTGACGTTTATTTTCGCGCGCACAAATCGCTTATTAACCGCGGCTGTGTGAACAGATGACACAAATCGCATGTTTTGAAACGCGATTCTGAAACTGAACGGTTCCCGCTGTGTCTGAACAAGCCCTTATCCGCGGAGGTGGAGGTCGGACCGATTAAAGGTGCTGCTTTCTAGGGCGTAAATTGTATGCACTTTGTTGTGTCGCTTCTCGATAATACATACGGTGCGTATAAAATATCCGAAATTATTTTAAGTTAAATTAAATATGTCTAACGACCGTAATAACAACCTTAACTCTTTAATCCATGTAAAATCAATTCAAAGGTTTTTTGAGGAACCTGAAGAAATAACATGAAACCCAAAATACGGCAGTGGAATTTGATTTTTATTATTTGATGAAATTCGGACTATTGTATAATTTGACTATTAAACCAAGTTTAGTTGCCAGCGAAAAAGTATTTTCTATTTCAGGCAATTATTATTACGAATGGAAACACTAAATGCAGTGGAAACGAGATCGCGTATGTGTGGTAAATCCATTCATGAGAATGAACAGATTAGAAAATATTTAAAGCTGATAGTTAATAGAATTAATCGCTCGGGTGGTTTTGGTATGTTGAGCAAATGAATGAGGAAAGACTGGTAAGAAAGATATATGACGCAAGTGTTGACGGTACTCGAAAGAATAGGCAACTGTGGAAAACGCGGCACGACCAGATTAAGCAGATACTGGAAGATGGTCCTGTTAGGAGCCTCAACATGATGAGGCGAGAGTTGTGTGCCAGGACAAAGAGTGTGGCGCTCCATCCTCTGTGTCTACCCCGCAGGGAAACGGCGTGATGGTGAGTAAGTAGGTAAACAAGTATTAGATTGAACAACATATATATTTTACATGTATGTTTTGTACGGATTTTAGTAATTGTAATTTTTTTATTTAGTTTTTTGTGGATTTTTTTTTATAGTTCGATAAGTAATAGTAAATTTCTATATTGAATAAACTAAAAAATGTACAGATTTTAGTCTTTGTGTTTTTTTGCAGCCGGCTTTGTCGTCAAAATGTTAAAAAGTGCATAGTACGAGTTTCAAGGTCAATAGCATCCTTACGCAATCCAAAGCCTCACCATTATTGACATCTTTATGACCGTTAATATGGTTTTAAAACACTGAATTGAATTCTTTTAAATGTAAGTATTGAATTACCTACTATTGTGAGTAAACCTCATTGTTAATTTTATTCAATAATTAATATTGTTTAAAACTAATATTCTTACATTTAAAAATAAAAATTATTTTTACCGATCGAAAAAATGTTCAAAATAAAATTAAATAAACAAAATTGTGATTAAAATCTCCCTGGGGAGCCGAACCAAGGCCTCCTGCAATGCCTAGAGGTGATGCCTTTCGTAGGTATACTACCGTGAAACAAAAATAATCTTTGAAAATAGCTGTTTACTAAAAATTAGCTCTTTATTAAAACTGGCTTGCTAAAAATTTTGTATAGGATAGCTATTTTTTAAATAAAAATAAATTTTAGGATTAAAATAAAATGTGTCGTTCATAATGTATAAGTAATAAATTATGTCAAAAATATAAATAAGCATTATATTCTAACTGAGCAGCTTTTTGGTCTAATGATTAGGTACGTCTCGCCTGTTGGTCGGTGGTTTGAGACCCTTTCTAGGAGATCAGCAAGTTGTAGTCATATTTTCATAGCACAATCAAAATATTAAGAATGTTGATGTGACACGTATCCCGTGTACGCATCTCTATTTAAAAAATAGGCATTGTTTATTTGTACGATAATTTGACATCACAAATTATTTAGGCAATGGATGAGCTCACTTAGCATGTGAGGCGTGCTGAGATCGATACTCAGGGCCTCCGATATCTTTTTTATTTCAAAAACGCACTTTATCGTAATTTTTAAAAAAAATTACTGGGATACCTGCTGAATAAACTTATTCTACGTTGAAAATGTATTTTTGAATTCAGTTAATAATTTTGTGATGTTAATTTTACAGAAATAACTCACTAACATTTTGGTAATTTCAGTCTCGAATGTTGCAATACACCATTAATGATTTATAATATACTTATTATTATTTAACAATTAAAAATAACACTGATATGTAATTTATTTTCTTGGAGTAATGTTTATATTTAAGTTTTTATTTTATCTTTAGCACAAGATAATAACATATTTGAAATAGGTCCTTTAAAATTAAAATATATGTGTAACTTTACGATTTTGTATTAAATATTAAGTGTTTGCGATCATTTTCTTAGAAAAATTCATATCTAATACAATATCTTTAGAAAAAAAATACACTAGAAAAGGATACGCCGATCACTCAGCTTTAGAAAAATTCTCAAAATGACAGTTATAGATAATATTTAGTAAGATAATAAATACATAGGTTTTAAAGCAATTTAAATAATGTTTTGTTGTTTTACGGATATTTGTACCGTAGGTAGGTACTGTTATTAAATTTGATTAAAAAAGCAGCCAAATTATTAAAACACAACTTCACATTTCAAACACTTTCACATTTATGTAAAAAATAAAATTATCTTTAAAAAAATAAAACATGCTTTACATTTTGAAGAAATTAGTGTTGCAATACTATTGAGTGCAAAATTCGAATCAAATACGGCTGGGATGGCGTTCTGGTGACTATCTGCATTACTCCGCGGGGAGATGAAGTTCCAACCAAACAGAAACGAATCGGCGAACGAAACTGTCATCAACACGATTGCACTTTTATAATATAACATCACTGCACCGGGAATAGAAAGAAAAGTTTTAAAAAATTAAACGTCAAACAAAGCGCGCCAAAGTATCCAAATGGGCCATAGACAAAGAGAAAGACAGGAACGATCTAGACCCGCGACTCGAGACAACGCGCGCAGACATATCCTACCTTACGACTAAACGAGTTGTTCGAAATAATAAACATCATAACCGATTATTTTAAAAACATCTTTCCCCGAGCGGTGTACCTTCGATCTTCGGCAGACCCGCGGCCGTACTGAGTGCCGCACCGCTGCCGCTATTTCGCGCCGCGGGCGGAAAGAATTGTTGAGTTTTTATATAAGGTCACGATCATTCGGATTTTTATGAGACTTTCAAGTTTATACACATCACGTTGAAAGGTGCCATCGGCTAGAGTTCGTGCGAGTGGTGCAATTAAAAATAAAAACATTATATTGATTATACTTATCGACAATGCCAACTGTGCTACGATGCAAATTGAAAATTGAATGATTTTATGAGTAACAGTTGTACATATATGAAACAATGTTTGAGGAGTTTGTTGAGAATTTTGAAAACGAAAACATTCGATTTTCAAAGACAATGCAAGTTTTAAATGTAATTATTTGTAGATATAATACCTATGTGGTAAGTAAATGTACGATTTTATCTGTCAAAATTATTGTAGTTGGGATTTGGGAATACATAGTTAAATTATTAATTAATTTATATTTTCTCAACGCATTGGAGGTGAAATTTTAATTTAAATTCTTAGGCGGGGGACTGGTAGCGGGGGACACTCTTCCGCTATGATTCATTCCCCTGTTCTAAAGAACTAGTTTACATAATATTTTGTACTCTGTGGGTTTATTTATTTATATATTTCTATATTAAAATTATACAGATTTTGGTTGGACTATGCCTGTCTAACTAGAAAAAAATTGTGTCGAAACAGGCAAAGTTATTTTAACAATGTTTACTACAATATTTTCCACATAACATAGCACACAAATAAACCATATATTATATATTATACATTAAAAAGTATGTAAGCAGTAGAATAAGAGTGCAAGAAAAAAATAGTATTTTAAAAACAATAGTACAGAAGTAACCAACAGAATATAGATATGAGTAAATAGACATCTTAACAATTGTGTCCTGGTACATAGTTATATGTAAAAAATATGGAAACAGTAAGTATAAGCCAGAAAAACAGTATCTAGGTAAATAGTGTAAAAGCATACAGCCAGTCATAAAAAACGAGTAGCAAGGTAAGGTTCAATACAAGTTAAATAAAATAACAAAAATCTTGAACATATTCCAATTGGAATGTTTTCCGATTGGAATTCGAAGGTTTTTATTATTTTATTTGACTTGTATTAAAGGGAAAAAAAAATTATATTCGATAAAAGTTACTGTAATGATAGTTCAACGTTTTACAAAAAATAAGTCAGAAATATTGAAAAAAAATGCAAACTTTGATGTCGCATATCTTCATAACTATTGATATTAGGCCATGATAGCTCGAACATTTTCGACTCATAATCAAGGCAGGAATATGGTCCTGCGAGGTTATTAATGTTTTCCAAATAACCCTGTATAAAGAGGTAACGTTTCTAAATTTGATGTAGGAGGTAATCTCCGAAACTTGTTTGTTACTCAGTACTCCCGCCAATGCAATTTTACTATACAGCATGTATAAAAAAATCGTTTTATATTATTTTAACCAATTAAAAATGCCAATTAAAGGTTTTTAAAGGCACTTAGTAGGTATAACAATCTGTGCTATTCTGAAAATAGCAATATTGAGATGTCAAATCTTTATCCCAATCTTGACAGGTATGTATAACATTGTATTGCCACCAATTTCGATGTTTTAAGTTTGATATGTTTGAAATTAATTGATTCATCAATCAGAAAGCTCTAAAACGTAAACAAACCTTAAGATATTCACAATTACGAATAATGAAATATACGAAAGTATAATATACGAAAGTGTTTAAAATGTTTGCGCTTTTGTTTTGTTTGTTTAGGAAAAACTATAATAGACCACATCACTTTGCTAGCTTGCCCCAGCTTTCAGTTTTCTGACTGCCTATCATCCGATAAAAAAATATTATTATTCGTATAAAATATTGTAAACGCCTGTAAATGCGTATTGTTGTCGAATCAGGTCAGGCCCGCCTGGTTATGCAAGACCCCGATTAGGCGCCCAAAAGGCCTTTACCCGTGAGCATCGCGGGCCTAACATTGTAATGTAGGCAGTGTTTGACAACCAATTAATCTTTCGGATATATTTTTAAGAAAAATTACCTTGGCTATGAATCAGGACGATGGCTCAACCAAAAAAAATATTGCGTTCCGTTAAATGTGCACGTACAGGAGCGACATGGCGGTCTGCCTCGGTTTGTTTGTGTTTTGATTGGAAATGTAGGTACAAAATAAATAGTAAAGTTGAGCAAAAATATGTGGTCAAACAAAACTCTTGGATGTATGGAGAAATGAGAACTATTTTCTTCTTCTTCTTCTTCATTCAATTTTGAATAGTAGCAGAAAACTTTTGATATGAGATAAGCGACATCAAATACCGACAACGTTGACAATGTAAAAAAGAAAACCAAGTGAAGAATAAGTAGAAAAATCGTCATGATCCTAGAACGATGACGGATGTGCAAAAAATTCCATAATTACTTTTTTGTATCGTTAAAAAGTGAAAAAAAGAAGCCATCTAATGGTATATAAAAAGTATATTTTTTCTCATTAATTTAACCGTCATTATACGAAGTCGGTATAACGACGGTTCTGATTTGCGATCGTAGAACAATGCAGCATGTGTAGAAACGTCGTTGTACTGCGCTGACTAAATTTGAGGTTTGAAGGGTATCAAGTTTAAATAACTAACCCAAGTACCAAAGAAAAATCTTTTGTAATTATCGAGCTATGACATATAAAGCGTCTTTATGTAAATAAAACTTCAAACTGCTCTCTGCAAACTTGAGAAAAATCACGTGCGTCGTTATTCTACGATTATGACGAAATAAGCGAAGATGATGAAAATACGCTTCGGAATTTTATAAATCATCGGGATTTTTAAAAACTGAAAAGCGCTTAAATTCGCAGGGAAAATCATAAAAAGATCAGACGCAACAAAAACATGTTATGTAGGTACTTGTAAAAATAGTACCTAGATATTAGTGATGAAATGATTAATTGAAATCGGAATCAGGAATCGGAAATATCGGAACATTTTTAGTTATCAAAATCGGAGAATTTTTAACCTAATTTCTTTGCATTTTGATACCTGGCATTCGGTTGTATTCTGAAATAAGTAATATTGCTATTTATGTATTTTGACAGTTATTGTATAAACATTGTAATGCCGCTATTTTGACGTTTGAAGTTTGACAGGTTTTGAAATTAATGAATTCAATCAATTAGAAAGCTCATTATTCATAATTGTGAATAACTTAACGTTTACGTTTTAGAGCTTCCTGATTGATTGAATTCATTTATTTCAAACCTGTCAAAGTTAAAACGTCAAAATTGGCGGCATTACAATGTTATGCATAACTGTTAAGATACAATATTAGCTTAGTTTAGAATACAGCCGATTAAGGCCCGGTTGTTTCAAGTTCGATCAAAGTAAGCGGTCGATAAAAGCATAGATTTTTACGAAAACGGATCGTCTGATTGGTGGAGAACGTAAAAATCTATGCTTTTAAAGAACGCTTACTTTAATCCAACTTGAAACAACCGGCCCTAAGTTGCCCGCATTATTTTTAGCTTAAATGTTGCAAGTGCGAAAAAATACTAAATTAATAAAAAATTTACTTATACCTACTTTTGTTCAACCTCTTAACGCATATATTTTTTATTTTTTTGGATATATTAAAACATATATACATTATTAATATTTGGCGTTAAATATAATACATTACTTTATTATTTATGAACATTTTATATTTATTAATTATAATAAGAACAAGCCGTACCTATGTACACCTGTGAAAAATCACGGGACATGATAGTTGAAAATTCATGAATAGAAAACCATTGGTTTTATTAAATTGATTTAAACCTAAAACTAAAAATAATAAAATAATAATATAAAAATGTGAAAACCATGTAATTTGGTGGGAAAACCGTGTACATTGCTAGTTGCCTGAACCGTTTCGTGTTGCGAGCTGATTGCGTGTCTTTTTTAATGTTTTAATTCCAGCGTAGTTCTGGCAAATTATCGACGTTACGGACAGTCAGACAGACAACGAAATTATTTAGATTAAATTAGGTATACGGGGTGACAGGGCAAGTTCACAATACTTTATTGGTGGATTCTTGCATTGATTATAAGTCGAAAATGTTCGAGCATCCCTGATCTAATATCAATAGCTATGGAGATAGGCAATAATCGGCAACAAAAGTTTGAATTGAACTATTTTTCATTTCAACATTTTTTTAACTAACTTAACAGTAATTTTTATCGATTATGAAAAATTCAGTCCTGAAGTTCAGAAGTCGAATAAAATAAAATAAATCTTAAAAAATATATATATTTTCAATTTCTTTAGAATTTTTTAAGATGTGAAAGAGATGGAGAAATAAATAAATAAGATGTAAAAGAGAAAATATAGTTTTGTCAATTGTTTTACTTAAACTGGCAGTTGGGTAACTCACGATAATGACTGCCGGCAAAAATTTGCAAGATTGCGAAACATTGTATATACGTCTTTAATTTCGTTTTATGACCTCCCTTGCGAGATGTATCGTGGACCATGAACGCAGATGAGTGCATCTAAGTCAGTGCCAA
>JADDOH010011044.1:0-20931 GCA_016648135.1 Agrypnia vestita | reverse complement strand
ATTCTGTATGTTTACTATACTGTGGCTAGTTTTGTTCCGAGTATTATGTCGGACGTTTTAATTACGAATAGAAAAATACTTATAAAACAGTGTGATGGCTCCTCTTCTTCGCCTTTCAGCTCGATCCTACTCCTAGAGGATTCAACATGCAAACAACACCTGTGGAAAAACATATGTAAAGTTTACGGTACAGGGGTTAGCTTTCACTGTCGGCGCTTCTTCCGTCTCTGTCTGGGGTGTCGAACCCGAGACCATTCTTCTTAATCGTGCGCCACCTTTATATATCGTTATAATCTCAAAACGGAAAGAGGATGACATGACTTACCCATCTGCCGCCGGTTATATCCAGTCCAGTGCATCGTAGTTTCACTTCATGTACCTCACTTTATACCTAAGGATTGCGGACACTTGCCTTGCACGCGCATACGATTCACAGGCCCCTAATTAACTTTAGTTCGCGACCTAACCTTTGATCCTGCCATTACGCGCTTATAAGTTTCCGTAGCTGGGGCTCAGTATCCAGCCTCTGCAACTATACGGTGTATATACTTTAATCAAACCGAAACTAGACATTATTTTCTTTTCCTTAAATTTATATTCCTCGAGACACCGGAATTAGACTCTAGCTCGACAATTGTAAGTATTCATATATCTTAATAATACTGTAACATAGTCCTTACGCATCCGTACTTACCCGGGTCATCGAGACTAGACTCTAATTCTAATGATCATACTCTAATGATTATACGCACCGATATTTCTCATAAAACCCGTTACCCGTTATTTTCCGATGTTACAAATTCTTATATTTATCCGAAATACCGGGATTAAGCTTTGAATCTAGGATTCCATCCATTTATAAGTTTTAACAAACCCATGAAGCAACCACTTGTCCACTTGTTGTTGTTAAAGAATTGATTGCTTCTATAATAAAACCCCACTAGTCTACATCTTTATAAGGTCAATACATATTACTTTTAGGGTCCGCCGATTTAGTTTTATTCTTAATATTATTCTTAATATAAATTTATTATCATCTCGAATGTTTGATATCTACTCTCCGGCAAATTTTAATATAGTTTAAATCATTTTAATATAATTTATCATTTTAATATAGTTTAGAAATAACGGGATTCTGTAATTTCTACAAGTATAAACAACCCCAATCTTACCAAATCCATTTTATGTAGTGAAAGACGCGGGATTTATATTCTTCCTAAAATGTAAAATGAACCCGGTCTAGATGAAACATCCTTATTTAGTTTCAGGACAACGAGGTTTACGCGTTCCACGAGGAATATGATATAACCCGATCTAAACGAAGGTAATTTTATATAATTTTAGGACAGCGGAACTTACAAATTTCATAAAGTATATCGTGAAGCCAATCTAGGCGGAGACACTACGTATATTTTAAACAGAGTAAGAGTTTAAATTTTACCATCAAGTCTAATACACCGCAAGAATGTCCTAGGCATAGTAAACAAAATAGCGGTCAAAACTGTAGTGTTTCTATGTTCACACGTTTTAGCTCAAAACGAATACTATAATTTTCACATTTATAATACAAGACGCGAATTTCTAAACGAAACATTTTAAAATAGTTCTAATTGAAATCTACATGTTTCATATTTATTAAATGAAGGCGCGAATTCTAAACGAAACACTAACATTGTTTAAAAACGGGACCCTATATTTATATATGCTTAAAATGAAACGCGAATTCCCGAACGATAGCATTTTATATAACTAAATGTAACGAAATCTTATATAGTTTATAAATAAGAAGACCCGGCCCCAGGCGGTTTTTATATATTTTCAATATAACGAGGCCCTACAACATCTTTATAAGTATAATACAACCCCGGTCTATCGAAACAATGTACTAGAAGTTTTTATATGTTTGAATACATGATATACTTTTTTTTTTTATACGCGAGATTTACGTTTTCGTACAATACAAAGTAACCCAAATTATACAACCGCGAAGTTTACATCACTCCTAAAGTATAACCAGAACTAATTGAAACATTTTTTCATAGTTTAAGTCCGCGAGGCAAATATCTTTCATAAAATATAAAATACCCGAATCAAATTAAACATATTTTTACCTTATAGACTTTCCCCAACGCGCGTAATAATCCCGGCCACATGAAACGTTTTTATATGTTTTAATAGCGCGGGACCTATGTTTTCCTATATAATATAAGATAACCCGGGCCGAACGGAAGCAATTTTATATACTTTATAAAATAGTGAAACTTGTACTTCTGTAAAACCGTAAATAAACCCCGACCCCCACGAGATTATTTTATATAATTTTTTAGAATAATGAAATTTCATACATCTGTAAAATTGTAAATAAGTTCCGATTCTCACGAGATTATTTTATATAATTTTCTAGAATAATGGAATTTTATACACCTGTAAAATTGTAAATAAGTCCCAATTCTCACGAGATTATTTTATATAATTCTCTAGAATAATGGAATTTATACATCTGTGAAATTGTAAATAAACCCCGATTCTCACGGAATTACTCTATATAATTTTAAGCGAAATGAAAATCTAGATTATTATGGGCTGAACCTGATACCCCGCGAGATCAGCTATATATTTTTCACTAGACGTATTTTTAATCCCGAAATTTATTCGCTATAATTTTAACGGACTCTTACTATTAAACATAACCAAAAGATTATTAAAATAAACTAAATATTCTTTCAATAACTAAAATAAACCCCGTCTAATCGAAACATTTCATATAACGAAATATTATATGCCTTACAAATGTAAAATTAAAATGAGACCTCGCGTATTTAGCAAAAGATAGGTATTTTTATAAGACTTATTTAAAATCGAATCTGTTAGTAACAACCCTTTTATCTTTTAACAATTTCCCGCGTGTTTAACATAAAATAGGTATCTTTATAACGCACAGCTAGTTTCCGGAGATCCGCCAATACTATTCCTGTATACTTAGTAAAACGAAAATTAACTAAATGTGAACCCTAGCGGTTCCTGAAATTCTGCGAGTATTATTCTGTGAACCTAGTAAGACGATAAAAATAATTAACTTTATGGAACGTAGTGATTTCCGAAGCTCTGATATGCCAAATTAATTACCTTTATAAAATAAAATCAAACCCGTACTCTGAGTTAAAACCCTTTTAACAGGACCTCGCATATTTAGCATAAGATAGGTATTTTTATAAGACTTATTAACAATTTCCCGCGTGTTTAGCATAAAATAGGTATCTTTATAGCGCACAGCTAGTTTCCGGAGATCTGCAAATATCAGTTCTATATATGTCGGACTAATCAACTTAATAAAGCGCAGTAATTTCCGAAGTTCTGATATGCCAAATTAATTACCCTTTATAAAATAAAATCAAACCCGTACCCCCCTTTTCTTTTATCGTGAGCAATCAACAATGTCGAAGAGTATAATTACCCGTACACCACTTTCACTTGAAGTTAAACTATAATTTTCAACCACTGGGACACTATCACTATCACAAGTCGACGGCAACTCAAAAACCAACCGACGCGGATTTCGCACCCCTGTAGACGTCCACACCGACTGCCTGAATTCTGACTCCGCGTTACCTCTAATACCCCTCCCAGCAGCCAAAGGTCCTAAGTCGTGTGTTTCCAGGATTTTCAATATCCTACTTTCCTTGATACCCAAATCTTTGTCCCTTAGATTCAGTTTGGCAAAAAAAAACACACTCCCTCTTGGATCTGTCAGTTAACTCCACCTTTTCTGTTGCTGTCTCTACCTATGTTTTGGGGCGGACTAGGTGGCTTCGGACGATTTAAACTCGCTTCACAAGCGCGATAATTAATTTTTAATATTTAATTTCTAAGTTCAGTCCATATTGTCGTTTGATCAACCGTAACCACAATCTATCGGGTACTCCCCTAATCATAGTTGATGTTTCTTCATTATCTACCATTATCATGTCCCGTTCCCTCGTATTTTCACTCGTCTTTATCGGAAATTTAACGATCCTTGGCTGCCATATCATTGTATCAATTTCCCTACACTCACCATGTACACACTGCATACCTAGATATAACAATCGTTCAAAGGTACTATACCTAATTTTAAATTAATTTTGGGCGATCTTTTCTCGTGGATCACCCAATGAATCCTGTCTTATGCCCGCGGTCCCCGCGCACAGGGACGTATTAGGTCCCTCCGTTGCGGAATTTAAACATAATTTGTAACCATTTATTATTATTTTTATTGGCAGTAAGATTGATCCACAAAATAACTATGTTACATAGACAGTGAATATTCTCGAACAATATAATACCGGAAGAGTACTATTCGCTATAACACAATAAACTATTAATGTAAGTTAAAGTAAATTTTTAAATTCAGTGGAAAATTTTTAAGATCGTTTTGCTTTTAATTTTTCCCAAAACAAAATAAATAAATAAATAAATAAACACACAAATACACACTCACACAACCCACTATTGGACATGTTTTTCTTATTCTTTTATCGATTGTATGTATGTGTTTTCGCGTAATTGGCCCAAAACTCTGTACATCAATTATTGTTTTTCTTCAAAGATTGATTAATTATATGGCTGTAAGAAACCCAATAAATGAAAATAAATAAAATAAATAAGTAAATAAACCTCCAGTGCCGCAGGCAAGGCGTCGGATTAATTCAGTGCTTATTTATTGCCAAGGTACTGGACGCCTCCGCTGATAACTATATACCACTCACCATGTTCTTAGAGGTGTGTTGAAAGATTGCTAGTATCTGTCGAATCGGTCTCAAGTAGTTGTCTGTATTTGTACGTTTATCATTATTACATGCTCTTGCTATATCCGTTCCACTTCACATTATTGTTCCTCCCGTCTTTGAATTTCTATCACACTATGTTCTCCTACGTTTTTGGTACTCATATGCTTGCTTTTTACTTGCATTTACTCCTATATATATTTGTTTCATTTATCCATCCATCTATAAGATCCCCATACGCTTTTTCCTTTTATTACATGTGTATATGGGCCGCAAATTCATATTATTTTATTTACAATATTCTTATCTGGATACACTTGTTCCAATTATGTTCTGTGGGTTATTACTACCAAACCCGGTGAAGTCCGAGCTAGAATAGCCAATCGTATACTCGTTATCCGTTCTGATGAGACTACGCTAATGTCGGACAGGTTTGTAGTGATTACATAGCTAATATATTGTATCTGTATTTGAGTATATTATTTTCTTGTCGTGCCATTAATATGCTTACACGTTATCGTTATCTCTTTCCTAACTATATATACCGTCATTGCGCAATTACCTATCTGTTGTAAAAGCCTGAAGAGCGTTAGTCTACAGATAAATATAATAGAATTATAGTTAACTTTCCTATCCGCCCACGTTATCCGACTCCAGCGAAACGAAAATGAATCATTATTCGCTCCTCGATAGAGCGTCAATCTACAGATAAATATAATGGAATTATAGTTAACTTTCCTATCTGCCTACGTTATCCGACTCCCGCGAAACGAAAATAAATCATTATTCGCTCAGTTAAGGTCACCCCTCTGGTACATCGTATACGTTTAATCCGTGCTTCACGGCCAATTCCTATAAATCATTTATGGGGCGTTTTCCTCTCGCGATCCCCCAATTAGGACCTGCCTTCCTTACTTTTGCTCATATTCTGCCTCTCTGTTGCCCGGGAATCCACTCGAGACCACGATTAATGACATTTAAACGGTTTCAAAAACCCAGCAAAAAAGTCCATAATTCAGAAACCTCGTGGAACTGTCAATATCATCGTCACCTTAGAGTAGACGTTAATCGTTTTTTTAACGGCCCAAAACGCAATAACCACGACCCAAATCTACGAAAACCGTGTTCAGTATTTTTTTATGGGAAGCACATGTGGACCGCTCGGACCGCATCGATCGTCAACCATTTGTACCAAACACGGCTTTACCACAAGATCAATATGATTTATAAGAATTGAATAGTAACTGCCCGTAACCTATATCCGATCAATCGCTACTAACTCCCTCCCAATACTAGCGTTTCATCATTCCCAAATTTTTGTAGCTCCAATACTCCGCCAGGTGGGTTTAGCTCAATTTTTTCCCGCGTAGCATTTAAATCATCTTAGAGTTCAAAATAAAAATAATAAAATAAAATAAAAAAATCTATAGAAACAGGTGATTCATCACAACAGTTATTGGAAGACGAAGAAGAAGATGGTATTCTTCCCAAATATTTTCTTTCCGATTTCTTCCCAAATATTTTCTCTCACGATGTTGTCTTTGTAATTGGAGCCTAACATCATATAGATGTAGGTGGATTTTTAGCAATTATTTCTAGCAATACCTCGTCCTCGTGCGAAGAAAGCACCGCCATTATGAAGTGCTTGTGGGTGCGACGCGCGACAGCACTGTAGTGATGGGTCCGCTCTGTACTCACTACTACAATGTAGTACTACATTACATTGAAGTGCACACTTCACACGTTTTGAAATGTACTACACACTACACACACTTTAAAGTTATTGAAAGTATATACTTCAAATAGTACATTTCATTTCAAAGCGAACACTACAAAGTACACACACTTCAAAATTATCGAGCACATACTTAGTACATTTTTACGTGAAATTTTTGGGAAGTTGATGTAGATAAATGAAGAAATCTCTGGAAACTGTAACAACTCCCCCCCCCCATGGTTTGAAAAATTTTGGGACCGAACGAAGAAATTTACTTCATTAGTACTACAATTACTTCAATACTTCACTTCATTTCGTAGTACTACAATTACTTCGCTTCATGTAGTTTTTACTACAATTGTAGTGTACACTTTGTAGTCTTCAAACTGGTGGACGTGTGTGTGTTGTAGCCTTCATTTTGAAATGTAGTTTTTCCCTTCGCTACAGCACTGCCTCCGGTGCGACCGGGTCGCGGTCGCCGAGTCGCTCGCAGGCCACGCCCACCGGTCGAGCATGCATCCTCAAGTTTGTGTTTACTGGGGTATTATGCCGTGTTGTTACGACCTTTCGGGCCAACTTTTCGGATCCCATTGCAGGGTCCATCATCAGGGCTGATGTGCTGTCTTGAATGTTGGTGTTGTGGTTAAGTATCGGCTTGCAATACCGTGCCGAAGTCATGATGTGTTTGTATTGTGTTGTATGTATGATTCATCTGTTGTCTGATCACTATCTCTGCGGAGTCTGCGACGAGAATGACTTTGAAGCGCCGGATACCAAGATGTTTTTAATTTGAGTTTTAATTATAATATACACACCGTCCGTTTCGATAGACTCGATTGTCAAGACTGCGATAAAGTATACGTGGGGCAAACGGCGCGTACCATTTCCAAAAGGGTCAACGAGCACAAACGGGCATGCAAACTCGGTCATCCAGAAAAATCAGCACTGGCTGAGCATTTTGCATTCGAACCGAAAATCCTTGGAAAGCCTAAGAGTCACCATGCGCGTCTTATCAAGGAAGCACTAGAAATTTACAAGCATCCGATAAACATTAATAGAGATGATGGTCTTAAATTAAAAACATCTTGGTATCCGGCGCTTCAAAGTCATTCTCGTCGCAGACTCCGCAGAGATAGTGATCAGACAACAGATGAATCATACATACAACACAATACAAAACACATCATGACTTCGGCACGGTATTGCAAGCCGATACTTAACCACAACACCAACATTCAAGACAACACATCAGCCCTGATGATGGACCCTGCAATGGGATCCGAAACGTCGGCCCGAAAGGTCGTAACAACACGGCATAATACCCCAGTAAACACAAACTTGAAGATTCTGAGTGGCCGTGAAAACCTAAGAACATTCTTGAGCATGCATCCGTCAGTGGTTCATACTAATTCATACGAAGCGGTGGTCGCGGTCGCTAAGAACGGAACGCCATCTTAAGGCGTGCGCGTGTGCGCGCGCACACCTACCAAAATGTCTCCGCACACATGTTTTACCCTCCGCACAGTTCTTTCGCGCAATTCTTTCGCACGCTTTCGGAGAAACGAGTCGAATAGTACAATTTTACCCATTAATTATATAAAACTTATCCCCTTAAAATGTCGAAAAGGAGTGGATGTGATATTTCTAATGCGACCATTAAGAAGAAATCCTGCGATAAATTTAAACTGGAATGGCTCTCTGAAATCGTCCAAACAAAAATAACATCTTCGATGCATTTACAAAAAGTAACAATTGGTGAAATATTTGTTTATTCGGAGACGTATGATTGTGTCAAATGCATCGTATGTTCCGAAGCAAATATGAAAAGTAGGTACAATAGAAATGCGACAAAATTCGGAGAAAGATCTTTTACATAGTTGAGAATTTAATAAGAATAATTTTAAATAAAAGCGAAAAACTACATTTTTATCAATGTTTATTTTGAAAAAAAAAAACACATGGGGTGTTGATATTGTTGGTATTGTACGAAACCGGTTCCCAGGAGCTGGAACAACTCGTTCCTGGCGCTGACGGCGTGCCAGGAGACGCGCCACTCCGAGGCGGCGGGGGCCTTCATCCACAGGACGTGGGGCGTGCAGCAGAGCGACCCCAGTTTCCAGTCAGTATGCCTAACCTGCTTAAAAATATATTTATTTATTTATAATTTATACAATTAAACTTTACACCACTTTTTTTATTATTGAAAAAATTCAACATGTTTCGAAGCCAGTGGCTTCTTTGTCAGGATAACAAAAATAAAATTTAAAATTTAATTAAAAGTTGTGATGCAACGAATACTACTTTCACGAATATGAATCCGAATACAAATATCAAACTTACTATTCGGCGAATACGAATGCGAATAATTCAAAAGGTAATAAATAGGTAACACACCGCTGTTCTTTTTTTACTCAGAGATTTAATAATTAAAATTTACCACCGGCATATTTAAATTTAACTTACCAAATTTCTTATCGAAATGTTTCCAAATATCACTATTTTCATGTTATTAGATTTAGGTCATTTGAAATTATTTTATAAGAGTTAACTTTTTACACATAACGGAAATAAAATGGAACGAACAATACGTATTACCCAGCAAAAACTACATGAAATGAGCACCTAACCTTATTAGTAACCCAACGAAACTAGATGAAAAAACTTATGTTACGCTGTGAAACAAGTAATAATTGACAACTTGAGAACTCAACAAATGCATTCATTCAATGTTAGGGGAATCCCCAATAATAGAGTGCGTAGGATTCGCGGTGCACAGCCAAACCGTAATTTGCGTTGCGTTCAGTTATAAATAGCTTATTTTAATATTCGTGATGATATTCGGCGAGTACGAATATTCGTATTGGTATTCGTTGCATCACTAATTAAAAGGTCAAACAAAACTCTGAACAAGTATAATGTCTTAATAAAACGTCTATTGTAAAAAACACGTTTTATTTATTAGGGGATTTAACTATGCAAAACTAAATTCTTTGACTGCTGTATAAATGTGTCTTACAGGGTGTACTAGAGCTAGCAGCAGGAACTTGGCCGGTAGATTCCTGCCTATGTTGTGAGACTAAAATGTTCAAGCAACCGTGACCTAATATCAATAGCTACTTATGTAGATATGCCATATGAAAGTTTGCATTTTTTTAAAATATTTCTGACTTATTTTTCCATTATGAAAAATTAATTCGCTTTAATACAAGTTAAATAAAATGATAAAAACCTTGCAAAAATTGAAAATAATATTTTTTGAAAGGTTTTTATCATTTTATTTAAGTTGCATATAAGCAAATGAATTTTTTATAATTGATACAAGTTACTGTAATGATAGTACAACTTTTTCCAAAAAATAAGTCTGAAATATTGAAAAAAAAATGCTAACTTTGATATTGCATATCTCCATGTCTATGGATATTAGATCATGGTTGATTGAACATTTTAGATTCGTAAAATAGGCAGGAATGTATCGGCCAAGTTTCTGCTGCTAGCTTCGCTACACCCTGTATAATATGGTGACATACCTCCGCTATGTCACAACCCCGTCGCCTAAAGAAGATGTTTGGTTCACCTCTGTATATTTTTATACTGTGTGCGTAGAAATATGTTTTAAGAATTGTAATGTCACAATATTGTTTTTTCTCATTAAAAAAATATATACAGGGTTATTTGGAAAACATTAATAACCTCGCGGGACTATATTCCTGCCTTGATTATGAATCCAAAATGTTCAAGCTATTATGACCTAATATTAATAGTCCTGAAAATATTAAGAGTGCAAACACTCTGTCACTTTTTAAAAAAATGGTTAAGGGTGTTATGCAGACTGATGGAAGTGATATCCACATGTCTTTGGTGTCCATTCTGTCATAGTCAGTGTGGACACCCTACTCTTAACTTTTTACACAACACTATTCAGAAGACATTATTGTCACCCGCATTTGCACAAATACCCAACTGCCGAAAACAGGTCATAATTTATTGCTCATCAAACTTCATTTCTTATCACTATTTAATATACACAAACATTCATTTAATTTTCTTATATAGGTATATACCTAAATATACTTTTTAACTGTGCTATTATATATATATTTTGTTACTATCCATGCATATGATTTTTTATATATATTACTTTACTTTACTTTCTTTATTGCTTTTGTATACTACGTTTCTATACAATATATACTGTTCTTATTATCCACATTTTATATTTATATACTCAATTAATTAATTAATTAATCTTATAGTTATATAGTATTTTGTTGTATATTTTTATTATTTTTTGTTCTCACTATATTGTTCAGCTGTTCATCTCGGCACAGGTTCTTCCTAGTGGGATGAGCGGCTCCATCTCCTATGTCACGTAACAAGATGAAGATAAATAAATAAAATAGTTAAGGAGATATGCGACATCAAAGTTTGCATTTTTTCAATATTTCTGACGTATTTTTGTAAAACATTGGACTATCATTACAGTAACTTATATCGAATATGAAAAATTCATTCCCTTTAATACAAGTCAAATAAAAAAAATAAAAACCTTCGAATTCCAATTGGAAAACATTCCAATTAAAATTTTTTCAGGGTTTTTATCATTTTATTTAAATTGACACACTACGGTATGTCTGCTGAAGAAATTTAAAAAAACCCTGCATCCTTATCAAAGGAGTGTTATCTGACTATAAAGAAGATGATTTCGTAAGAGATTTAATCAACCAAAATGAAGAACTTAAACAAACCATTACCTCTGATGAACAAGTCCAAGCAGTCAAGGTCAAAAAAATAATGAAAAACAGGAAAAATAGTGATCAAGCCAACTTTATTGTAGAAACATCAGGAAAAATTAGAAAACTACTCATATCAAAAGCAAGAGTCAATATTGGCTTTGTTCGGGCCAGAGTAGAAGATTGTGATCCACTCATGCAATGTTATCATTGTTTGGGCTTCGGACATACATCAAAAAGATGCCTGGATAGCATGAAGAAACCTAGATGTATGCACTGTGCTGACGAACATAAAATACAGGAATGTAATAATACTGATGATGCACCAAGCTGTCAAAATTGTATTAGAATTAATCACAGAAGCGGTCTCAAAAGTAATATAAAACATAAGGCTAATAGCAAGGAATGCCCGCGTCGTATAAGGATGTATAATCTAGCCCAGCAAAGAATTGATTATGAGTAAGTATCGTTGATATATATACTAACAATCTCATTTAATCTAAAAATGGATGATTTTTTAATAAGCGAAATTGATAACACGATGAACATCAAAGAATATATATGTGAAAATGCAGAAGCATGCAATGAAATTTTTAAAATAAATCCTGATACATTTTCAATACTTCACACAAATATAAGAAGCATACAAAAAAATTTTGATGAATTTATTATTACTTTAAATTTGATAAATAAAAAGCCGGACTTTATGTGTTAACAGAGGCACACATAAATGTAAACAACATTCAAGCAAAATTTGACATTCCACACTGTACCACAATAACCGCTACTGAGGTTGAAGAAGTCATAAAGGAGTTAAGAACAACTGCAAGTCCTGGGTACGACAATGTCACCGTGAAGATCATTAAATCCACGAGCAAATTTCTCAGCAGACCAATTGCTCATATAATTAACATCAGTCTACAGACAGGAATATTTCCAACTAATTATAAGAAAACTATAGTTATACCAATTTTCAAATCTGGAGATCAGGAGGAAATCGCTTACATCAAACATAGCAAAGATCTTTGAAAAAGTTGTTTAAAAACAACTTAATAGCTACATCCAAAGCAAAAATATATTAAATCCGCAACAATTTGGCTTTAGAGATAATTTAGGCACTCAGGAAGCAATTGCCAAACTAACATCTATTATTTATCATACTCTCGATAGTGGAGAAAAATGTCTGGGAATTTTTGTGGATTTGAGAAATGCATTTGATAGCATATCACATTCAAAACTTGTTTCAAAATTAAAACAAATAGGAATAAGCGGAATGGTATTATCCTGGTTCCAGAGCTATCTTAAAAAACGAAGCCAGGTGGTGAGAATCGGACGTAAGCTAAGTGGATCACTAACTACATCTTTTGGTATTTTTCAGGGAACAGTCATAGGTCCAATACTATTTATAATTTATGTTAACAACATGTTCAAATTACCTTTAAAAGGAGAAATTGTGTCTTATGCAGATGATACTGCATTAATTATAAAAGGAGAGACATGGGGTGATGTAAATATAAAAGCAAACAGAGCTGCTAACATTTTGAAATCATGGTTTGACAAAAACTTTTTGTCTTTAAATGCAGAAAAAACTGTATATATCCCGTTTTCTATTACTAAAAAGGATTCACCTGAACATATTCATATAAAGATCCACTCCAATCAATGTGATGATAACAAAAATTGTAATAATGAAAATTGTCTGTTTTTGTCTGGTAAGAGCAGTATCAAATACTTGGGTGTCATAATTGACAGCAATTTAAAATGGAAAGAGCAAATATGTTCCACAGTCACTAGGATGAGAAAGCTCATATACCTATTCATAAGGCTACGAAATATCTTATCAATAAACATGCTTAAGAAGGTATACTTTGCGTTTGCCCAGTCCATACTGCAGTATGGTATAGTTGGCTGGGGTGGAACCTTTAAGTCTAATATACTACCAGTGGAAATAGTTCAGAGAGTAATTATCAAAGTGATTTTGAGGAAACCCTCAATATTCCCAACAAGGGAACTTTTCAACATTTTTAACGTCCCAAATATTAATCAAATCTATAAAAAATTTGCGATACTTCAAATACACAAAATGTATATCAATAATAGAACATTTGGATGTTTTAGTAATAGACCGAGATCAGCTGGAAATATTCTGATACCTAAATGTAATACTAGCACAGCCCAACACCATTTCTCTTATCAAGGAATATCATTCTTTAATGCTCTTCCCAATGAAATGAAGACGGAAAAAAATTATATATTACAAAAAATATTACAAAAAACCATCACAATAACGCAATGAAAAAATCTTATCAAAAACAATCTATATATACTTTTAACTGTTATTGCAATACCTTCTTAATTATTAATTTTTATAACTTAATTTATTGTATCCTTGTGTATACCTTATCTACTTAATCTAATGTCTCACATTTGTCTTACATTGTTTATATCTTACTTACTTAATTTAATGTCTTAATTTTTATAACTTAATCTAATGTTTCTTTTTCTATATCTTACATATTAAATCTAATGTCTTACACTAACGATTTCATTACTAATAGATACATACATGTATGACAATGCCCCCACTTTTAAACACGAGAATAAATTCTCATTCAAAAGTGGGTAAGCGTGTAATATAAATGTGTATTAATTAAATTATATTGAATACTCTTAAGTTTGTACATTTTACCAAATAAATTAAATAAAAAAAATTAACTTGTATTGAAACGAATGAATTTTTCGTAATCGATATGTGTTACTGTAATGATAGTCCAACGTTTTACAAAAAATAAGTTGGAAATATTGAAAAAAAATTGCAAACTTTGATGTCGCATATCTCCTTAACTAGGTCACAATAGCTTGAACATTTTCGTTATAATCAAGGCAGGAATATAGCCCAGCGAGGTTATTAATGTTTACCAAATAACCCTGCATATGTAAAGGCAAATATTAAACAGTGTCCGTGGATTGAAATGTCTTGAGAAAAGTGTAAGTGACGTTGAGTTCCTGTTCAGGTACTACATGCAGTTCGTGCAGGTCGTGGCTAATGCCACCATCACCAACCTGGAGGGCTTCGCGAAGTACGCCGATGACCCGACCCTAAAGGACGTGGACCTCTTCGAGATGGCTTCGGAGGTGATCCACCCTTTCGGCGCAGTATACCCAGAACAGTAGTTTATTTCCGGCCTGTCGGCGAGTTGCCCTGCAACTCTTGCGTTGACGCTAGGGTTGTCACTTTACTCGTAGCGTCTGAGATTCCGACGCATGAGGTAGACACGAAACCCGAAAATTTCTGTAATTAGTATAGTTTCTGCACTTTAATTGCAAGAACGCTGATTAACATAAACGTAGACTTTTAAAAACTCACAGTCTTTGTGATAATCAACACACCTTTTTAGTAAAGCACCACAAACATAAAAAAGGCATACTTTTCAGGAAGCGCATTTATTTCCTAAAGCGGCGGCTGCGAGCGCGAATGGCACCGAGGGCACGGCCCTTACTGCCGCCGCCTTGTGCCCCCATATTCTGTGTCAATGTGTGCGTCACAGTGCGTGCGTACACGGCGCCGAGCACGCACGCACACATTCTAATGGGTAGCGGCCAGTGTGTATGAAGACGTATTACTGTTCTTAGTATACTGTGCTTTCGGCGGCATTACATTACCTGATGATACTTTTATATGAAAGCATGTTCTAAGAACCCAGTCGCTGGGTTTCGTCCCCAGAGGGATGATTAATTAATTAAGGATAAAGTATAGAAGTCTCACAGAGATGATCACTCTACACAATGTAATGTTCACCTATTCCATCGTAAGAACATCCACAAATCAAATTTTTTGAAAATTTTATATATGTTTTCGAATCAAGAATCATCCATATATTACTATGGTCTCTGCTAGAGACATCTGTTGATTTTTTTCTCATTAATAGGTTAGTATACATAGCTTCCGTAACTGGTAATGATACCTCCATAATTTTAGCAATACTCCTTTTAACGTATATAATATATATGATATTTCCTTCGAATTATTAAACATGTCTACTAGAATACGCCTGAAAATCATTGTGTAGAGTGATCACTTGAGCCAGCTCATACAGCCATCGTATAAGAGACTTCTATCCACTCTTATCATTTTTATTTTTATATTATTAGCTTCGTCTCTGTGAGACTTATATAATTTATCCTTAATTAATTACTTAACAATTTTAAACTAATATTATGGATAATATTTTATATGAAAGTATGTTAATTACTGTTGTTAAAATATATTCTAGTGTACGAAAGTAGTAAAAATACTGATTTTCAGGCGCATTGTAGGAGGTATATTTAATAATTCGAAAGAATATCATATATACGTTAAAAGGAATGCAGCTAAACCTCAACTTTAAAAAATAAAATATAGAGATAACATTACAGTTGCGAAATCTATGTATATTAACTAGTTTATGAGAAAAAACAACATGCCTCTAGCATAGACCATTGAAATACACGAAAGATTCCTTGATTTCGAACATATAAGAGTATATAGAACTTTAAAAAAATTGATAATCTGTGCATATTCTTGCGATAGAATTGGTGAACGTTGCATTGTGTACCTAAGCCCTGAGCGTCATATAAGAGACTTCCATCCATATATAAATAGCTACGTCTCTGCGAGACTTCTATAATAAACCCGATTAAAGTTAGGGAATTCGTGTATTTAATTATTCATACGGCACGATGTTCCTTTAAACAATCCAAAATACATTTTTATCTGAGATAAATAAAAAATATTATAGTAAGAAAAATAAATAATATTAACAATCATCATCATTCTTGGCACTACACCCCTTGGTGGGTCTTGGCCTCCTCAATAACCTTCCTCCACTCATCTCGGTCCAGTGCCAGCTCTCTCCTGTTCAGAAGCTCCAAGGCAGATGTCTTTGAGGACGTTGTCACTCCATCTTAATTGGCCTTGAGTTCAGCAGGGACTTTGGTGCTTGATGCTCGGACATTCTCTCCACGTGACCAGCCACCGAAGTCTTCCCAGTTTTATAAATTTTGTGACTTTTGGCTGCTTAAACAGGGTATAGAGCTCATTGCTGTAACGTCTGCGCCAAAGTACATTTTCTAGAACCTAGAAAGAAAGAATATCTATACCTATAAAACTCAATGTCTGTCCGTCTATCTGTCTCTCTGTCTAGCTGTCTGTTCTCTGTACAAAACCACACCGTTTGTCCGATTCGATTCAAATTTTGCATACTTATGCTTTGGGACCCGGCGGATAACATAGGCAACATTCCCCCCCTATTCTCATACCCCTTCCCCTCCCCATGACATATTTTCGATGCAAATCTGTACCATTTGACCAATCGGACTTAAAATTTGGAAACTTACTCTTTAGGACTCGGCGTGTAACATAGGCTATATTTCCTCCCTCCCCTTTTACCTTTTCTCCTCCCCCTGATATATTTTCCATGCAAATCTATACCGTTCGAATCAAACCTTTGTTTCCCCCCACAAATTTATTTTCAACTTAATCCTTAACCCGTGCAACGCCGGGTACGAACAGCTAGTTAACAATAAACAGCGACATCTCGCAAGTGTTGTAGTTTTCATTTTGTTTGCGGTTTTTCCCTTCGCTACTTTCGACGCATTTCTGGAACAATGATATTGATAACGCTGAAAATTTTTTCTTGGAATTGTTTGAATGGAAAGGCATGGCATTTCCAGATAGCCCCACCCTTCCGCGGGCTGGTGACCTGGTTCGACCGGAGCATCAACGTGTCCTTCGTCAACGTGATGACAGAACTGGGAGTGTGCCACACCATCAACTCCATCGTCTCGCGGGACCAGCTCATCAGGTATCCAGCGATCTAAAGATGCTCCTATCATTTTTATTAAATCTAGAAAGACTATGACAGATACTCTAATGGCCATAGCCTCCGGCCACAGCCGGAGCTAGGTGCCAGACTGACATGCCCGCCTAGGGCGTGTGCCTCTTTACGAACAAAGGAGTGTTCTGGAATGCGGCTATGTGTATGATGAAGAAATCGCCCGAAATGCTGATGGTGCAATGAACTGTCGGCTGCGCGTGTCTTGCTCGTGCCTCTATTTGCTTATGTGGCATTCCTTGCTACTGTGTGTGTGTGTGTGTGGCCTATATTGATGGTTTTCTGTATTGTGGTATGAATTCCACGAATCTTACCTATACTAATATATTAGGTCCTTACATATGAAATTGGCGTTTTGCCGTACTGGCAAATTTGATCTCAAATATCTTCTCTTTGGTTAGGAATTCCAAATCCAAATTTAAACAGCTATTTACTCATATATTTGTGTTTTGAAAATTATAATTCATTTGTTTTTTCCTCAATTGTTTTTTTCTTTGCGTCACTCAGTTTACAAAATGAAAAACTTGAAATATCGCGTTATTTACGAGTAAGAGTTCCACCGTGGCACCAGTGCTACAGAAACGGCTCGAAGGATTAATGATGTGTATGGCGACGGTGCCGCAAAAGAAAACACAGTGCGTTTTTGGTTCCAACGTTTTCGTTCTGGAAATTTCGACCTGCAGAACAAGCCCCGTGGACGGCCGGAGACCAAAGTTGATAATGAAGAATTGAAGGCTATGTGGAAGCGGATCCATCGCAAACCACATCCGAGTTAGCTGCAGGCTGCGGTGTTAGTGATAAAACTGTTTTAATCCACTTGAAGCAAATTGGTAAGGTGAAAAAGCTTGAAAGTGGGTACCTCACGAATTGAGTGAAGCAAATCAACAAACGCGCGTTGACTGCTGCGTTGCATTACTCAACCGGCACAATAATGAAGGGATTTAAATCGAATCATTACCTGTGATGAAAAGTGGATCCTGTACGATAATCGGAAGCGCTCATCGCAATGGCTGAACCCTGCCGAACCAGCCAACCCATGCCCCAAGCGAAAATTGACTCCAAAAAAGTTTCTTGTGAGCGTTTGGTGGACTAGTGCTGGTGTCGTTCACTACAGCTTTCTTAAATCTGGCCAGACGATTACGGCAGATGTTTATTGTCAGCAACTGCAAACCATGATGGAAAATCTAGCTGCTAAACAACCGAGGCTAGTTAATCGCTCTAGGCCACTGCTGCTTCATGATAACGCTAGACCACACACTGCACAACAGACGGCTACCAAATTAGAGGAGCTTCAATTGGAATGTCTAAGACATCCACCGTACTCGCCGGACCTTGCCCCAACAGATTACCATTTTTTTCGAAATTTGGATAACTTTTTGCAAAGGAAAAAATTCAACTCCGATGGGGCAGTCCAAACCGCCTTCAAAGATTTTATTGATTCCCGTCCGAATGGTTTTTTTAGTAAAGGGATCGATGAACTACCTATGAACTACCGAGATGGCAAAAGTGCATAGATAGCAATGGTACATACTTTGATTAAATAAATATATTATAATAAAAAAAATCGGCTTTATGTTCCTCCCGTACTAAACGCCAATTTCATATGTAAGGACCTAATATAAAGTGAGTTTGTAAGTTTGGATGTAGGAGATAATCTCCGAAACTACTCATCCGATTTCAAAAATCTCATCAATTTTTAGAATGGACTTTCAGGGTGGTAATAGGCTATATATTATCCCGCTAAAACAGAAGGGCTTTTCGTGGTGACCTATTTTACAACTAAAGTTGACGAAAATATGGTCGAGCGATGTTCTTTACGCACGCTGACTTAACGGTAAGAGATATTTAAATACTTTCTATACATAAGTTGTAGAACTCAAAAAGTTCTATAAAAAAATCCAGCACGACATGTATCTATATGTCAAGGTTAATGCACAAATTGATCGAAAGTGACTAAAAGTTACTAAAAATCTACGCGTGCGAAGCCGTGCGGGCACGGCTAGTTATATTATAATTACGCTAAAAACTTTGCAACCATCTCCGGATTTTAATTGTTACCAGTTAAAGAAAAACATTTTAGAGTACATTAAAAAGATTAAAGGATATCGAAATAAGAACAAACTGATAAAAATAATGTTCTTAGGTTTTCACGGCCACTCAGAATCTTCTGGTTTGAGTCTTCTGGGGTATCCGAAATGTCGTATTAACACGGCATAACACCCCTGAAGACTCAAAGCAGATGATAGTAAAACGACATCCAAACTAACGTTATACCTATATAAATCTCCGAACTGCTGGTCTGGGCTAACGAATCTGTGGAATGTCGCGAAATTTAGGTAGAAATTGGGTGTTTTTTTTATTGGCTACATATTAAAGCCATGTAAAGCCATTAAACATTAAATAAATAAATAAATAAATGTATTCACTAGGGGACAAATCGCGAAACATTCCGCGCGGCATGTCGCATCAACATCTACGCTCATGTTTCGGGGACAATGACGCGGTCATTTGACGTGACTCGCATATCACTTGTCGAGGAAACGGCGGAAATGTCGACCGATGAGGTTAGGTTGACAGCTGCGTATCTATTTATTTTAACGAGTTTATCGAAACGTAAGAGGAGAAAAAGGTGGTAGGTGTGAAATTATTTACTGCAAAGAGAAAGAAGGACGGATATTCTATGCGATCTTCGAATGTTTGACGGATCTTTTGTCAATTTCACCCGAATGACAACAACCGATTTTGACAATTTATTACAAATAATCGGGCCTTCCATAGCCAAGCAAAACAATATTAAGGAACGCTGTTGGCCCTCACATCATTTTATTTTTATATTTACGGTTTGAAATGTCCCACAAAATTGTACGGCGATGACTTGTCAGTCGACAGATACAGCGCATGCGCATTCACTTGTAAACATACCACGTGATACTGACGCGCAGCCCGATGTCCTCGTGAGCTCGCTCGAGTACCGTGCGCATGGCAACGTTTCCGCGGCACGTAGAAATGCCTCGCTATGTTGTGCGCGACGTCGCGGAACAGTACGCGACGTTGCAACGTCACGTAGACTCTATGCCGCGCCTGATGTTGAGAGATAATTTGTCCCCTAGTGTATACATGGCTTAAACCATTATTTATTGGATTTATTTTATTTGAAAATTTTTGCAAAAATAGAAAATGGTCGCGTTGTGTCCATTGACCTCCTCGGCCGTGATTGAGACGCAACATTTCCCGGTGCCCGTTTGTCCGAGACAGAAAAGAAGAAGAAGGCAGGTGAGTTGGGTAGTTGGTAAACTAACAGGCACTGAGTTGACTTGCAGACTCCGCCAGGACGTGAACACTCCGCCATCCCCGGGCGTGGTGTCCTGCCAGTACATCACGCACCCCTGCTACATGAGGATAGAGCTGTACGAGATTTGCAACACGGTGAGCGATACACGACACGACGTTACCCTTAACTAGGGTTGCCAACTTTTACTAGAAGAAATAATCTGAAATAGAGTACATATGATTTCAAGGAGGTAAATAAAGAGTACGGACTTACAAAAAAATTAACCCATAAAAACCAAGTTTTTATTATACTCCCTTTCTTTGTAAAATATAACAACAATTAAAGACCAATTAAAACATACAACATAACACTAAACTCACAGTAATTTAATATATTTCTAAAATATCTGATGTTTTGAGCTTTGATAAGACACTTCATGCTTTGAAGATTAAATTCTAAAAACATTTGTCAGTCAATTTAGATTTTCGACATTCGTAGCGAAGTACCTATTATGCATACCGACGGAGTAATTCAAATTTAGAAAATTTTCCGCGATGTTATTGGGTCGCCGTTGCTA
>JADDOH010011043.1:0-95602 GCA_016648135.1 Agrypnia vestita | reverse complement strand
ATATATATATATATATAGATCACATATATCTATCTATGTATATATCTATATATACTCTCTCTATATCTATCTCTCTCTATATCTCTCTCGTCTTCTATCTCTGTCTTCCTCTATTCTCTCTATCTATCCTCTGTCTCTATCTATCTCTCCTCTCTCCTCCTCTGTCTCTACTCTCTATTTCTTCTCTATATTTACCTCTCTCCTTCTCTCTCTCTCTATCTCCTCTACTCTCTTTCCTCCTCAGTTTCGCGCGCACCACCCGCCTCTCTCATCTACAGGTGAAGTATTAACTTACGAAATTTTATGCGGTGATTGCAATAGTAAATTCGCCGGCTACACTAGAAATTATATCATATATTATAGAAATTATATATATTATAGAAATTAGACTAAAAGAACATAATTTTTTCTGAATTTGCGAACCACATTATAGCTAGTTATCATTATTTTCGTTCATGTACTATTAAACTTCTCCATCCCGTTGTATAAAATAAAATGACTAATTTTGAAAGTTCGAAATTGAAAGAAATTTTAAGCCGGGTATTAATTTGCCTAAATAATACTACTTTCATTAACTCTTCTCCTCTTCTCGCAATATTCTCGTTACAACCTTTAGACTTGCCTTCGTCTCATTTTTTCAGTATCTAACCATTATTTATAGTTGAACAGAAAAATTCTATATTAAAAATTAGTCAGTTTGATAATTCATCTGTCGATGAGAGATTCAATTTTTCTCGAAACTTAAGTGAAAAATATACAAAAGTATTATTAAACTCACGTAGAGGTAACAAGGTTAATATTATTTAATGATCATCATGAATAATCTCTACTATAAAAGCCATATCCATTAATAATATATTCAAAAAGCGATATTTAATATACAGTAAGGTTTGGTTTTGGTCAATACTATATTATATTTTTCTAGACTTAAGAATTACAATAGGCTGTTACCGCATTCTATACAACGCAGGCTCCGACTGCTGATCGCGCTCGCAGGCAAGGTGTAAAACGGAGCGTGTATAATCTTCCAGTTTCAAAAGACCACATATCTCGGTTATGTTCCTTTAGAAAGGTACACAGCGAGGTGTGCGCTGGGCGGCGAGGACGTGGGCAGGCAGCGAGGGGGGCGGGGGGATGCTGCGCCGAATATTGATTCCGCTCGGCCGTGACCTTACCGGCGTCGTCTCCCGGACAGAACCCTGATTCGACCCTGCACCATCAAATTAAACCTGATTTGCGAAACGTCGACGCTAATGAAAAAAAACTCACACCGGAGGGATGAAGTTAATTACAAAAATGAGCGAAGCGGTTAAACAAAATTAAATTGTACCCCAATAATTAATTAAATAATGATCCTATTCTCCAATAATTAAATAATGATCCTATTCTCAATCAGAAATAAGCCGCACTTACCTAATAGTGTTAATGTATTCTTATAGCTCACACTAACTCCAGTTTACACTCACCCATAGTGGGAATGTGCCGAGCTTATAATAACCTGCCAACTTGGCGGCTCCTGTAGTCCAGCGGACATCACACTTGGCTGGCTTCTCGTACCGGGAGCTCCGGGTTTGATTCCCGGTGAGTTCACAACACATCTACGTGAGATTTATTTTTGTGACGTGTTTCGGTAACTGGGCACACGGCCTGTTGTAGCTAACAAAAAATACTTTCCACTATACTAAATTTGACGATGCTACATCTATACATATTTTGTTACTTCATATAAACTAAGAACCTGCGTAAATCATATCCCGCGTAGGGATCCTGGGATCATGGTCCCGAAATCCCTAGATTGAAAAAAACTTAATCCTGAGACTTTCGGGATTGATCCAATAAATAATTTAAAAAGAGAATAGCGGTCCGTGCGTCCCGTAATTATCTAATTTCCTGGCGCGCTGCGTGCCGGTCTGGCCGCAGTCTGTTTCACTCGCACATAGGTGTGAAATTAAGCGCGACTCGAGTCGAGACGTTAATGGTCGATCGATTCATTAATTGTGTCCGATTCGGCAGGTATAACGTAATATAGTACACCTATGTAATATTACTATTTATTGTTTTTATATGATTTTATAAGAAATGGTTTTTATTTAATTTAATTATGACATAGATTACGGCCAATGTTCCTACATCCGTTAAATTGCCTTTCGGTATCCCCATCTTGAAAAAAATTATATATTCTTGATAACCATTCCTTACACAAGCATTGAGCTCGAAAGGGTACATCCTGCTGCATCTTATATTGATCATAAACTGAGAAGCCATCGGAGTGATTCGAGTATCAATAACTTTCTCGGGCTCAGAACATATTTCGTATCTTATTAATTTCCTGTTGGCAATTTTAATACTGAATATCCCATATCGTAGGTCCCTACGTAAACTGTTGAATATGGAAAAAATTAATTTTAGTTTTACTATTCTAAACCATCCAATTTACTCTAAAACTACTATTTACCACTAAAAAAATTTATTTAAAACAAATCTAACCCATAAAAACCAAGCTTTTATTATACTACTTTTCTAATTTTATATTCTATCAACACATTCCTCTTGCTTTAAGTTCATGTGGAAAATCTGTTCCATGTATATTATGGCTCGAGTCAGACTAGTTGAAAAAGGTTTCTCGCCTTCTCCACACGTCTCCTTTCTCATTTGTATGGTTTCCAATTTAAAAAAACCGATAAAATTTCGAAAAATCCAAAATTATACAATAATTAATTTCTTTAAAACGAAAATTTGATAAGTCATTTTTATCGTCGCCACAAGTCTGACTGCAAAGTTTCAGCTCGATTGGATCACGGGAAAAGGGTTAAAAATCGATCCAAAGTTTTTTGGCAGACAAGCAGACGCTACGAGTTAAAAGGAGTAAAAAGCAATAAAAGAAAGTTAAACTTTTTTAACATAATCTGAAAATAAAGATTGAATTTAATATTAATGTTGTAGAGAAAATATGGAGTCAACTTTAGATAGGAAAACGAAAATTGAAACTTGCAGATTCGAGAATATATTTAGGGATCGTCGATATATGTTTGATTTAGACTTTATGACTGATTTGTTCAACATTTAGTTCCTTTTATTGATAAATGAGAAAAAAAGTTTTCATTGAATTTGGATATTGTTTTGTTTGTCAATAGTCTTTATACTGTTTTTTCTCTTAATAATCTGTACATAATTTTGTACGACACTTGTTTAATTAATTATATTTATAATTACAAAAATAATCAACCTACAAAAATAATTTTATTGCATAATATTATGCAGGTAATAAAGGTTATATAAATTATGTACATCGTAGGAATAAAATTGTAATATAGGTATAGAGGAGATTAAAATTAAAAATATTTGCACTATAATATGACCTATAATAATATAACATAAAATTCAGACAGATTAAGTACTGCTTCCGGGATTGGCCGTTTTTAATCCCAAAATCCCTGGATTGGAACAATGCACCGGGATTATATTCCCTAATCCTGCGTACCTCCAATAGATCAACAAAATATATAGACATGAATTAAACTATATTTCCTGGTTCGCGTTTTGGTTCCATGTTTACGTTTACAAATTACTAAGGGTTTGTAAATTTTGAAATAATTAAAAGGTCACACTAAATCCTCTTAAAAATTTATAATGTCTTAGAAGATAAGAGACTCGGTTCGGAAAGAAATAAAAAAAAAAACGTCCATTGTAAAAAATACTAGCAATATGATTCTGCAAGAATAAATATATTAACTGGATAATAAATGTTCTTTAAATATACCCGAGAGGAGACCTACATCCACTTTATCCCAGTTTCCTAGCTTAAAGAAGGGGTTTAGTTTAACTCTGTATAATTTTTTATTCTGTTGTCTCTATATTTAATTAATATTCAAATACGTACACAATACTTTGCGACCTGAGATGTAAATAAAATTTCACTTATCTTGATGTCTTTTTATTTACTGAATTTTACTATTTACTTTTATTAACTTATTTTAATACATTTTATTTACTATTGTTACTATTCTTGTCTCTAATTTTTTATTTAAGTTACTATTATTATGTATATTTCAAAGTTATTATCTATGTAAATTATGCTAGGCTAAATATATTCGATACTACTTGTTAATACTGATGTATTACTATCTTGTGTCATTATATTTCCAAACAATAACTAAATAACCGGAATTTCATCTTAATAAAATATTGTCACGGGACGTGACTATAGGAAGCAAATGCAAACACTAAAATAACTATGTAAAGTTTTTATTTATTTACCAAGTCACTGGACACGAATTAGTCGGAACGCTGTTCTTAAATCTAAAGTTACTAAAAGTTTCTAGAATATTCCACATACGTATTATTACACTGTTTCTTAATTCGAACTAATTTATGCTGTTTTTATTACTTCGATCACTTTCCAGTAAATTCCATTAAATATTCACACGCACAAAAAATTCTTTCCCGCCGGCAGGTTATTAATTTATTTACTATCGCTGGTATCACTAACCTCGTCACAGTGTGCTCGCTCTGTTGCTAACATCGCATTGGTTATTATAAAAAAATATTTCAGTAATTTTTGTTACAGGCATTTGAGATTTAACTTTTATATTGCCTTACTTCTCCCTAAGTATCTTAATTTAATTTAGTTTCCGAGTTATTCAGTATTATGTTGTTTACTTAATCAATAACCTGTTCATTGGATTGTAAATAAATCTTGGCTAAAAGCATTTTTTAAATAAAGGAATCTTAATTTTCACAATTTTGCCGTTAAATCTATTTTAATTAAAGAATGTTAACGGAGGTCCGCAGAATCCAGATTCTGAGATATAATTTATAAATCGACCTTAATTATTTCATAAAGTAAAATAAAAACATCAAAAACAAAGAAAATAAAAAAAAAAACAAGACGTTTCAAAACAACACTGGTTCACAAGAAGCAATCAAGTATTTAAGCTTATGACTCATAATAGAAAACTCGACTTGTAAATAAAGCTCGTTTTCCTTTTGTAGCTATTTGTTTAAATGCTATTAAAAATTCAAAGAAATTCCGGTACTTTACTTGAAATTTGTTGAACGTACACTTTAATTTTTTGCATTATACAAGCAAACATTCAAAATAAAATTATGAATCGTAATGTAGAAATTTGATTTATATTATTATTTGGTTATTTTTTTTAAAAATCGAAACGTGGAAAATCTTGAATGTGTACATTAACACACTTCCCGTCATCCAATCGAGCTGAAATTTTGCACATCGATTTGATGTCGGTGACAATGCATTCTCACTTACATTTCGGGTCACACCCACACAAATGCAAATTTATCTTAGGTTTGCACTTTCTGGTACAATTATAAAATTATTTAAATCACGGACACTTTAGAATTTATCTCTGTTTAAAATTGCTACAAAAGAAGCTGATTATTATTCTGCAAAATGACAACAAATACAATAAAATGGAAACCGAGACCGAGAATATAAATAATTTATGTTGAAAAATATGTTTTTATGGGATAATTTTTAAATAATGATTTCGTTTTATTAAACATCGCACATGTACATGTACGTGTTGCGTAGCAACATAAATTAAACAAGGATTAATTGCTGTCTGTATTTCGCAATAAATAAATGAAATAATATAAAACAAACGTGATCAATTCTAAAGTGGGTGCTTACCGCTTCAATCAAATAAATATTATAAAGCTATAGTATTTTCGTTGAATTTTTAAATTAATAAATGTATTTCAAAAAATTTTACATATTCTGTCTCTTACATTTTATGGTAATTCTTTTCGAGTATATAATAATAGGTACTAATCGCTACATCAAAATATAATCATACTTTAAGTATTTTATTCAAATAGTGTTTCGTCAAGTTATCATACGTGGAGTGTTTATTCAAATATAGTTTCATCAGGTTATCTTACAATCTTCTCTGCAGTGTTGATAAAAATATAGTTTCATCAGGTTACCTTATAATCTTCTCTGCAGTGTTGATAAAAATATAGTTTCATCAGGTTATCTTATAATCGTCTCTACAGTGTATATTTAGGCCAGAGAGATCGGATACATGAGAATTCTATTATGTATACCTTATTCCAGGAAAAAAATGTAATACTTTGTGACGTACCTACCTGACAATAATTGTGTACTATTGTCAGGTTTTGGGGTATTTTTATTAAATATGTAGGTATATATACACATAATATAAATAATTTTTATATATTACACCGATGAACTTTTTTTGAGAAACTGATCATTTTATAATATAATAAACAATTCATTGGTTAACAACACTACAAAGTAATTGCTTCACATATTTTTTAACATCCAGAACATTTGAAGAAACATAAAATAATATAAGATTGTACGGATCATGGCTTTGGAAGACGAATGAAAATACAGGAAATTAAGTGACGATTAATTAATGGTTAAATGGGCAACGTCACTTAACATGAATTAAATTTGAAGTGTTCAGTTTGTAGTTCAAAGTTTGAGGTGTGTGTAGTTTGTAGTGTGCAGTTCCCTTACAAATGTATGAAGTGTACACTTTAGTATAATGTAGAAGTACATTGTAGTACTTAGTGCAGAGCGGTCCCGTTACAAATATATGCTAATAAAAACATTTTATTAACTCCTTATGTTAGCGCCATTAGCGCGTGTAAACTAGGCAAAAGGTGTTCCCGCTTTCCCCGCTCCCTACCTACTTCCCGCAAGCAGAAGCCGCTGCAATTTGAAAAACGAAGTCGCCACAAGACAAAAAGCAACTGCAACCGCAACCGAAAAAAGTCAGTGAAAAAAGTGACCGCATACCTCTCGCCGTGAACTGCCGGTAATATAAACCGAAAAATTTACATATTTACGCGAGTGTTAAACTTACTATTAGGTCCTACGTAATTAACACCTCGCCGCTAGAAGTTTGGGACGATAAAGAAGAGACAAGAGCAGAACCAGCGATCCAGAAGGAAGAAAGGTTAGTGCTTGCCTCCTTGTTCCTGATACCCAACACAATATCTCCCAAACATCTTGTAAAAAATCACGAAATTTCTACCTTAATTTTAATCTCCTAGGATGAGGAAACCCCCGTGGGTGTCATCAAATCAAATTGTTTTAACATATAGCTAATTGTTGCTACAATATAGTATTATTACAATGAATCCCATAAAAATAATCCAAAGATTCAGAAGAGAAACTTTGATTAACATTTTTAATGTTAATACAGTTGACATAATTTATAAGAAATATTCGATATTTCAAATATTTAAAGAATAGAAAACTAGTACTTCACAAGCTTATCACTCGCGCAGATATGAAAATAATAAAAAAGGTATAAAAGTTTTTTACTTTACTTTAATAATTTACCCACAGAATTAAAAACTTTTGATAATTACAATAATTTCAAGTACAATTTAAAGCCCCACTTCAAGAATATGCAATAAATATTACTACATCTACGTACCTACAATTTTCATGTTTTATATACTAATAATTCTCATTACATGTAAACATAGATTATACTACCAAAATATTACCCTACTAACCTACTTAAAAAAATTAAATTAGGAATTACTTTGTAATTAAATTTTTTTGTTTTATTGATGTAAATTTTTCCTTTGTATGTGATTATCCCTCACCACACACAAAAACTTGACTCTTTTTGGTGAGGTGTAACATATATAATAATTTTATTATTAATATCTATTATAGTTATCATTGTTGTAAAAAAATCATATGTATTTATCTATTAAATAAAAAATATAAAAATGTGTTCCATGCGCCTAAACCACTGCCAAGCTGTTAACTTTTATGAATACAGGAAATCTATAATTTTGCATAAAGGGGATATGAATTATTCATAAAACTTTTTTTTAAATCTGCATCTTGTAAATATTTTGAATTATTAAACATTGCAAATATCAATGACAAATGTATGAAAACGTGTGATTGTCTAAAACCGTCACATTTACACATGGCAGAATTTATTCAGGTACCTAATTCAGCAGCAACCTTGTGATATCTAACCAGCGGAATACTCAATGCAACTGCCTATAAACACTTGTGAACACATCGCGTTGTTAATGCTCGATTTTTCACAATGGTTGAAACGCTGAGCACACACGCGGAACACATTATAAGGTAAACAGGACAAAATTTCGTATTCCGAATGTTATAAAATAAACAGATAGGTACCTACCAAACATTCAATATTCAATAAAACTACAAAAAATGTATACACTCATAAATGGTACCTACAATTCGGGTGTATTTTTAGATACCAGATAACTATTTGCATGAGGTAGAGTAGTTTTAAATGAATGCACTATAATTAAGATGATTTCTCAATCTCATAGAGAAAACTATTTGTATGGGAAAGTACGTGTGTATGGAAGTATAATAAACATATTGAAAAACTTGAAAAATGCAAAGAAAATACATAAGAACGCCTAGCTTTAGGTTACACATCCCGCGGCAGCACTATGCAGTTTCATATAAATATTTTACATTTTATGTTTAAAAAACAGACGCACAGCTCTTGATACTTTCAACTTGTATAAGATCTGTCGAAACCAATTTATTTGTCCTCCCCTATTATCACTTGTAAACATACACGACCTAGCAAGAGTAACTAGAACACACTGCCCCTTCCACATTCTTGTTGCTCGTACCGATTCCGGATTACGTTCACCCATAGTGGGAATGTGCCGAGCCTAGAACGATTTGTTTACCAACATTGACATCTGTCATGTGTCTCCAGACTCTCCAACCACCTAATATCACAAGTGAACATAATTCTGCGTCGCAGCATTGAATTAATACTTGATTAATAATTAAATATTGATTCAATGCTGGGATGCAAGATATAAATAAAGAAAGAATTAATTTAATATTTTAAATTTATAATGTTTTATTCATTACTGTTACTACTTTTGGGTGTACATATACAGGACTTACGACCTGTCGTAGGCTGGTTTGAGTGATCACTTTACACAATGTTACGTTCACCGACTCGTACATGATCGACCACACTTGAATCTAATTTGGAAATTTGTACATAATATGGTAATAATATAACTCGCTATTTTATTCAATGCAAATACGCTATCGCCATCTATATGGAAAGATGGCAATTAAAGAAAAAAATCAAAAGTTTATAAAATTCAATAATAATTCCAGCACTTGAATGTATAAATATAAAAACATAGTAAGATGAAGACGATAAAGATATTGAATAGGTAGGAGTGATGGTTAAATTATTTGGTTATTTGTGAAATTTTGAATACTTTAACAAGATTTCATTTTTTCTAACAATTACAAATTATCTACCATAAGACAAATATAATTAAAATATATAAAATGTACAAAATCTTTTCATTTGGAAAATGTATGTTCATTTTTCATTGAATGATTAGAAAATCCTGAAATACCACGACGGTTAAAAAATTTTATGCGTTAAAATTTCAACATGATTTTCCAATAAGTGTATTAAAAACGCATTTTATTATTAGATTGCACAAAAAAAAATACATTCCTCCTGTAATTAGTTCCCTCACCCATACATGATACTCATCGATTTTTCACAGGTAAATTACTTTATGAGAATTTTTCGCTTCTAAAACTCCATAATAATAATAATAAATAATAAATAAATGAAGTCTCAATGAATCTAACGTACATTTTTAATTTTCCATTTTTCCTACATAATATATACGTAACATAATATCGGTGCTACCCGCGTAAACTTAGTAAGGTGATGGTTCAACGAATATAGGTAACGATTAATGGTAATGTCATTACATAAATGACGTTACCATTAATCTGATTATTTATTTACTTTACATTAATTTTTGCATTATAAGTATTTACATTAATTAAAAAAAGAGAGCTGTTGATTGGAAACGTGGTTTCGGTCGTTAAAGTCGTTATACTGCTAACCAAGCCCGGGTCGAAGGGTGGTACTTGCAAGGGTAACACTCAATTTACCAGTTTTCAATTTATAGTGATGACATTTTGAAACTTAAAACGCTGTGTATTATAATTTGAGAACATGTGCATGTTAGTTGGTACACACTGGAAGTGGGATGATGATCAGATTTTTCTCGCAGTGGGAAATTTTTTTTTTTTAATTAGGATTAAATATAGGAGTCTTACAGAGACGACGCTGTTGCTTGAAACATCATCAATTGCATGATCTCTTTGTCTCCAAGTCATAAAGTCTCCAGTACCATATCGGTGGCAATGAGCTTCAATCCGTTGACAATAAAAAGCTTAGGTGTTATCTTTCACACCAATCTTCGCTTCCGTATACACATAGAAAACATTATTAGTAAAGCAAAAAACGTGACAGGATTTATACTTCGTTTAACCAGAAATTTAAAAAATCCTAAAACATCCATGCACCCATACCAAACTCTTATCCGACCGCAACTCGAATCCGTATCATTTGGAATCCCTACTATAATAAAGATACTGAAAAACTTGAAAAAATACAAATAAAATACATAAGAACGCTTAGCTTTAGATTACACGTCCCGCGGCAGCACTATGCAGATTCATTGAAATATTTTAACATTTTATGTTTAAAAAACAGAGGCACAGCTCTTGACATTTTCAACTTGTGTAAGATCTGTCGAAACCAATTTATTTGTCCTCCTCTATTATCACTTTTAAACATCCACGTCCCAGCAAGAGCCATTAGAACACAATACCTCTTCCGCATTCCTGTTGCTCGTGCCAACTCCGGATTACGCTCACCCATGGTGGGAATGTGCCGAGCCTACAACGATTTGTTCACCGATATTGACATCTGTCATGTGTCTCCATACCACCTAAGATCACAAGTGTTTTATTCATTACTGTTACTACTTATCTCTTTTATTTTAATTTACCTAGGTATATTATTATTATTATGTATTACTTCAAAATTATTTTTATGTGAAATATGCTACGATATAAGTTCATAAGTTCATTAGTATCTATTCACACTGTCATACACATATACATATCATTTTCTTGTTCATATCATCTGTTAATATTTCCAAACAAATAAATAAAATTATAAAAAAAAGTCGTGTCTTCCATATTCGATATTGGTAATAAACAAGGATGTGGACAAATAAAAAAGATTGAATGTAACAACAATGTTTATTTTAATTGAATTAAACAAAATTAAACAAAACGTAAAATACAATGATAGAAGCTAATCCCTTTGCCACGCTCTCTTAGGGAGGGAAGCTCATGCTGTCTGTAGGATCTCGTTACCTAGAATGCGACTCACGTTTTGAATTAAGAAGAGGATAATGCTGTAATGTAGATGACGAACTGCAATGATGATTTTGATGCAACTGTGTTACGCAAGTAATTTCTTCGCACAATCGTGGATTGCGCACGATTTTATAATTTATATTTTGTAGGTACTATGTATTGATTTTTATTAATCGGTCTTTCTAATGGACTTCCACGTGATATTAAAATGATCGCCATCAGAATCGATTGAGTGGCCATTTCCCGAATTGAATTGGATCCCAATTCGACGCCAAATTCGATCCCAAAACAAGGACGGTTTTGAATCGATTAAGTCGGCAAATCTTTTATCGATATCTCTGGGCAAGTGCGAATCAATCAAGGTATCAATGGCGACATCTGTACTGGTTTATGGGAATGACAAATTTATGGTGGCACAGGCGGCGGTAGTGAGGATACAACTCATGAAACAAGATGTGCACTTTAAACATATGTGCAAACAATTTTTTTTATATATGTGGTAGTCTGTCACGGGTGGAATTGTTGAACATTACATTGTGTAAAGTGATCACTCAGCCAGCCATTCGATAGGTCTTAAGCCCTAGGAACACCTAAGAATACTTCCATATCTATATTTCCCACATAATGGAAAACATTGGTATAACCTCGCAGCATTTGATTATGAGTCGAAAACTTTGATCATGACCTAATATCAATAGTTATGGAATTACGCAATATCAAAGTTAGCATCTTTTTTTCAATATTTCTGGTTTATTTTTTACAGAACGTTGAACTATCATTATAGTAACTTTACAAAAAATTCATTCATTTCAATACAAATTAAATATATATAATGATAAAAACCATGCGGAAATTCCGATTGGAAAATATTCGACCTATAGCTGAAAACATTAGCTACGAATGATTTCAGCTATAGGTCGACCACAATCAAAAGACCATTCCCTAGCTTTGTCCGGTAAGAAGAAAGCGGGGGGAAAGTTGCCTGGCAAGCCCGTTTTACAAGCCTCAATGTGATATTCCAAATAAATATATATTTTTTTATTTTAAAAAGGTTACTTTCCAGGAAAATTTCTTTTTTTGCATCGTAACAACACACATATTTTTCATATGAAAAGTTCATTTTTTGCATCGTAACAACAGACATATTTTTTGCGCACGTTCTTTTGAATGCGGTCTAGCTTTAATAAAAGTAACCCTTTTTGCAGTATACAAAATCTGAAAATCTTTATGGTTCTGTTGTCATTTGAAAAAATATTCCCAAAAATATAAAAAACATAGTGTCGAAAACTATTTTAGATATTTTGTATGTACGTTTACATATAATAGAATGCAAAAAAAGAATGACAATTTAAAAAATATTACATAAAATTGGACAAATAATAAAAACCTTCGAATTCCTATTGGAAAACATTTCAACTGGAATTTCTGCAGCGTTTTTATCATTAATATATACCTATCTGGTTGGCTGAGTGATCACTTTACACAATGTAATGTTCAACAATTCCACCCGTGACAGACCACCACATCTATCAAATTTTTGGATGTTATATACATATATGTTTAAATTGCACATCTTGTTTCATGAGTTGTATCCTCACTACCGCCACCTGTACCGCCACAAATTTGTCATTCCCATTAACCAGTACAGATGTCGCCGTTGGTAAAGAGATATCTATGTTATTTGATTGGAACTTTTAAAGGAGTATCTTTTTTATATATATATCATATGACATTCATCCGAATTATTAACATTACACTAAAATGCGCCTAAATTTATTTCAGTGCATATATATAATATTATTACAATTTTGCACATACAAATATGGATATTCATATACATTAAAATCTTCACGTACAGTTTACTCGAACTTTAACCTACGCTAATATGTTTCCTTGCAATATTTGCGATTAGAATCTTAGCGATATGTATTTATATATGAATATACTCCCTCGGTTACCTTCGTACCACATCAATTGAAGTTTGCGGTTACACGATTGAGTTACCATATGCAGTTGATTTGTGATTAACAAACTCACACGATTAACATGTGCGTATGTGTGTGCATAACATATGACATATAGAACGTATGAGTGAGGAAAGGATGGTTAAGAAAAAAAATATATAGATAGATAGATTTATTTATTCACATTCATAGGTGACAACTTTTTATAATGTTTACCAAATTATAAAATTATGTTGCATTGTTGCTGAGGGTCTTGGCAGTAAGTAAACATGGGGCGAGTGTTGAAGGCAACAGGAATAGAGGGCGTCCGCGAAAGACCTGGAACGATCAGATACGAATATTGGAGGATGGCCCTGTTAAAAGCCTCAACAACCGTAGAACATGTATAAGAAGACGTATGAATGTACCCGAAGCAAAAGTGGTGTGTCAAGATAGAAGAATATGGCGTTTTATCCTCTCTGCCTACCCGCGTGAGTACTTTTATACATAAATAGCTTCGTATCTGTGAGACATATTAAATTTATTTATTTAATATTCACGGAAGACCAACAGCAAAGCAAAGAAGCATAGAAAACATTAATATAATACAGATGGCCAATTACAGGTCTCCACTTTTAGAGATGTTAATAATGTTAAATATGTTATGAAATAAAAATAGGCATGTGATGAATAAAAATTTAAACAAAAGAAAAGAGACTTAATTATTAGCAGAAAAACTTAGAAAAACACGTTGAGAATTATGCAATAATATTATAAATAATTTATCTTATTATATTTAATGATGATTCCTCCAGTGATCGTTCTTAAAAATTTGACCATAATACGAACTTGTTTGAACAAAGATTGTGAATTTGGACAAGTTTTTGGGATATGGATTGGATGAGGGTTGTGGAGTGGTCAGTGGGTAGTGACGAAGAGAATCACGCTGTTATCTTATTTTTCTTCAGATCCAGGTAGGTGTCGACACAGCACTGGTTCCTCCTTTAGTAGAGCGTGCACTATGAAAAACACACGATTTGATCGAAAGTGGGTGTGATCAGTGGTCATGTTCATAAAGATCATATCCTCTCTCGAGAGAGGATATGTTAGATGGTCTAATTGAGAATGGTTTGATTGTGACAGGACGCCGGCCAGCGAACGACGACCTGGTCAGTAGCGAAAGGAATTTCAGATGCTTTCGTAGCTTTACCAAGGTGTGGGTCTCCCGATGGGAGATCTTACGGGGCTAATATGATAGCTGCGGTGAGAGAGTCTCCCCCGCTGGATGCTTTTGCTCGAATGTCGATATCTGCCGGTCTTGGCTTCGTGGCTGCAAGTCGCCTTTTCTTTGTTTTAATTTCGGTGCTGTCCCCTTTTCTTCATGTTATCCCCAAATTGGGGGCGGTCTTGTTATTTATTTTATTTTCATGAATTATTATTTCATTTTCTCTCAACTACAACCGACATTCTCTGCCGCCGCCGCCTTTGAAATCCTTATTTTTATTGTTTTATTATATTTATACTTTTTTAAATAATTTTTTACATAATCTGATGTTTATGATGTTAATAAAGATAATTTCCTTACGACGGGGGCTGCGAATGTTTGAATACGCGGCTGTGCCCCCTTGCAAAGGTTTATACGACCCGAGCGAAGGAGCATGGTCCTGCATTATGGTTGAAAAAATGTCAACCTGGTGACGATTGAGTAGGACCGGTATGGAAGCTTTTGCTCTTAGAACGGTCCTGGGTAAGCGGTGGGTACCATTCATTGTTCATAAATATCGAACAATGCTCAAAAAATGTTGACATAGTTTCGTTTCGACATAAGTATATACCACTAATAGAAAGTAAATATTCGTATTTACACCGCACAAAGTCGTAATAAAAATAAAATATATGCAGCGAAATAAACTTAGTTCCTTGGGTAATAAAGTCCCACTAATAGTTAATTACCTTGAATAAACCCCTCGTGTCTAGTCGAGGAGATAGTGACATGTTGTTACAAAAAATAGAGTTAAGTTATTGTCAGTCGGATACGAGTGTTTGTACCAAAGTGGTGTTTTTATATTTTTGAATTTTGTTCTTCGAACTATGGAATCGATAAACTTAGGTAACTTTTTTTTAATATAATCCACATTTTTTTTTCAATTAATATTCTACAAAGCCACGATTTGTTTTTAACAAAATATCGTCAATTTTTTCTGCATGCCTTAGACTGCCAAAACTGGGATTGACCTGTATTGATTCTAATTGTTGTAAACTATCGTTCTCTAATACCTTGGCTACAGATTTAAAATCAATCGGAGTGCACTTCGGTACGCCTGTATTCAGAATTTATTTATTTTCAGGCTCTCGGATTATCAAGGAAAAAACTGTTTGGAGTATGGTTAAAGGAGCGAGATTTTTCTAAAGGAAGTAAAAAAGCTGTTTTAAGAGCAATTAATACAACAAGATATAATAAAAAAAACGTTGTTAAATTTTCGTGGACAAATACGTCGAAAGTGGATCAATTGTGGACGTCATAAAGACAAGTTTAGAATTAAATATAAAGTGTGGTTAGGTGGTATAATCAAGTTTTCAATACTACATTTATTTTATTTTTTATATCTTTAAATTGGTTTATTATTATTTTTTAATGGGTATCGAATACAAATAAACACTAAAATAATTTCGCTCGCTCAGATTGTCTTTTCCGACCACTGAGCACCGTGTCAATACTTGCGATTGTCATTTTCACTATTTAACGATATATATTAGACGTGAGACAACGCTTCTCATATATTTGTTATTCGCCACTCTTCGATTGTCGTCACTCCATGATGCGGGTCATAACGACTTATACTTCAAGCATGATCATTGCTCTTCGGAAATATTTTAATTTATGTATGACATTGACGATAAGGGTCCATGTCTTCACTCCGTTGACTCTGGTTTAAGGCTTTAGTCGCCAGAGAATTTGTTTCTTTGGCTTTCGTAAAAGATCTCTCCAAATGTCACGTATTTCAACCTCCTTGTTTGCTTCCCTGGTTATTTTTTATTTTATTTTATTTTATTTTGGGAAACATACAATACAATGTAATAAAAAAATTATATAATATCGAAAAAATGTTCATTTAGCATGACCAGTGAAGTTTCCTCGAAGCTGATAAAAAAACTAAGTAAAAAAATGATAAAGAATATGTGTAAAAGTTTAAATTATGATAGGTAATCATTGCAAAGATTTAAATTATGATAATGCACAAAATGGGAAGGGTGGTAAGAGGAAGGGTATGGGATTCAATTAAAAAAGTATTAAATTTATTTCAATAATCATAAATGAGACGGAGTTTCATTTTAAATAAAAGCAAATTGTCAATAAAAATGTCAGGGTTATTTGTAGAATTTAATAGATGGTATTTTGAAGTGGAACGAGTTACAAAGCAGTTTTTTAAGTAGTTAGTCCTACCAAAGTTTGGGTAAAATAAATTATTTGAACGCGTTGAGTATGTAGGACAGTTTAAACCTATTTGCTCTAATAAATAGGGTGAGTCAACCCAGTCATTCAAGATTTTATAAAGATAACACAGATGTCGTATGCATCTTCGATGTGATAAAAAAGGGATTTTATCATAATACTCGCTTTCTGTGTATGAGTTGAATTCTAAACGGGAACGGAAATTTAAAATATTGAGAAATTTGTGTTGGATATTTTCAAGTCGCTCACTGTATGTAGAATAATGAGTATTCCAGACTACTGATCCAAACTCCAGTATATATTATATTGGTTGACCTAAGTAGACACACTACTTATTTTAACTCAATCTCATCTTTTCTTTTCTTAATCGTATATTTTCTGGAATAATTAAGTTATTATAAAAAAATTTATAAAATAGTTTCACAATGTTTTATGAAGCAAAGGCAGACAAATATACTCTGTCCTCCCTTCACCTTTTTTAAGTCATTCCGAGCGCTTATTATATTATAATTATATCGTTTGTAAATTAGGGGTGTGCTTAATGACATATTTTATAACCATAGTTAATTATATAACAATACCGCACATGTCCCTAATTACATCTTGAGATGTTTTCACCTATATCGCCCTTTACCTTTATCTAGTACTATTTTATATCCTGTACTAGAAATAGTATTTTTTACATATCATTTTAAATTTAGATTGTGTTTAAAGACATATTATATTATCATAATTATTGGCGACCCTCGTAGCCCAGTGGGTATGACACTGGCTTCTCACACCAAGGGTTTCACGTTAGATTCGCGGTGAGGTTACAATTAATCTATGTGATTAATTATGAATCACTTCATCTCACTTACTCACTGGATATTTTGTGACGTGTTTCGCTTTTTTTATTGGGCCTCTTGACTTATCTCCATCGAATACTATTTTATATCCTCTACTGAATATAAATAAAAAAATCCGAATGCAGTAGAAATTAATCACGGAGACATGGAGGAAATAATTACAAGGGAATGTATAAATATAATAAATCTGACCTTAAAACAGGCAGCAGAATCAAGAAACGTGCTTGGCACTTGGTAGATTCATAAGTGTGAACAAAATCAGTAAGAAGAGGATGGTAAAAAAGATGTGATGCTAGTGTTGAAGATATCAGAAATATACATCCGCAGAAGACTTGGAAAGAATTCCTGATTAACCTCAACAATGCGCTTGGATGAACAGGTATGAATGTATCTCAGGACAGAAGAGTGTGGCGCTCTATCCGTTCTGCCCACTTCATGGGAAAGCGTGAGAGTAACTAAGTAAGTAAAACAATAGAGGGATGAATTTATTTTAAAAATAAAATAAAAATTTAAGAGAAAAATCACTTACTTCATTTGATGTGATAATCGCGCGATAGGATTAATGGCAGATCTTATTTGTTTTATAGTATCATTGTCATTATCAAGATACAGCTGTCAACATATGTTTGGTTTTACGTTACTATGCAACACTAATGTGGTATAAAGAATAATAGTGCTTTTGTATTACTTTATAAAGACCTTAAGAATCTTACTGTGTTAGGAATTAAGAATGTAAAAAAAATCGTAAAATATTGTGCTTCCGTGAATATTGATATTAGTGATGTGAAATATTTTTTGTGCGTAGTGTCGACCGGTGTATTGACAAGTGCGACACTTGAGCTTGTTAATGGAATGAAAAACAATTTGCTGCTTATTGGGTATGGGCGAGCACGAGGAGTACACATATTTATTAAACTGTTGTCTTAATGTCACGTCACGTAGAACGGACTCGGGGGAACGCCTATAAAATATCGAAGATCGAAAACATACTAAAATATTTTTCCAATCGTATATAGTATACAGGGTTATTTGGAAAACATTAATAACCTCGCAGGACTATATTCCTCTCTTGATTATGAATCGAAAATGTTCAAGCTATTGTGACCTAATATCAATAGTTAAGGAGATATGCAACATCAAAGTTTGCATTTTTTTTTTAATATTTCTGATTTATTTTTTGTAAAACGTTGGACTATCATTACAGTAACTCATATCGATTACGAAAAATTCATTCGTTTCAATACACGTTAAATAAAATAATAAAAACCCTGAAAAATTCCAAATGGAATGTTTTCCAATTGGAATTATTTTTTTATTTTTATTTTATTATTTATTTTTATTTTTTTATTTGACTTGTGTTAAATGAATTTTTATGTGGAATGAATTTTTAATACTCAATATGAGTTACTATGATGATATTTCAACGTTTTACAAAAAATAATTCAGAAGTATTGAAAAAAATTAAAACTTTGATGTCGCATATCTCCTTAACTACTGATATTAGGTCATAATAGCTTGAACATTTTCGACTCATAATCAAGGGAGGAATATAGTCCTGCGAGGTTATTAATGTTTTCCAAATAACCCTGTATAGTGTAACGAAATGGTAAAAATAAGGAAATGCGCACTGACACAACAATCCCATGTAATATTTCGAAGACACTGACACTATCTCTACTTTCGGAAGACGTCTGGAACAGTTTGGAAGCGACGAGAACATTCTCGTAGACGCTAAACATGTAAGTAGTAAGTAAGTAAGTAGGTAGACTCTCCCTCACCACACACAAGAATATCAATTCTTTTTAGCGAGGTATAACAAATAAAAATAATTTGATCGTTAATAATTACTTATTATTGCTATAAAAGAAACTATATGTATTATCTATTAAATAAATAAAATAAAAGTATAGAATAATCTCGGTGGTTCGAAAAACCAACGTGTTTCTATAAAAAGCCAGTGCCGCAGCGTATTATTGTTGTTGTTTTGACGTTTATCCGGCGCGACATAGCCAGCGGCAAAACCGACTGCAGTGTTATTAACGCGCTGAAAAATCGGAGCGACAGATAGCGGGCAAGTATTTATGTGTGATTTAAAGAATTGTGTTTAAATTAAATTAGTGTAAAGTGACTTTGTAAATTTGTTAAAATAGCTTCGAGCAGCTTTTTGGCGCGTTGAAGACGAGTCTCGCCCAGTGGTCGCTGGTTCTAGCCTTAGTCCAGCACCTGCGCCTATTCTCACAGCACGAAGATTTAGCTTATTTTGAAAATAGATGGAATATTGATAGAACACGTATGCCATGTTCGCAACTCTATTTGTCAAACTAAAAAATATATATACCACAAAATATAAATCAAATTATTCTGTCGCCAGCTTGCTGTGTATAGATTTAACGTCATTGTTGTGACATCTCGACACTGGAAGCTTTGAAATTAGATAGAAATTCAGTGACTTTCTGCAAAGATGTGATAATAATGTTAAATTTTTTATTGGCCCTTAATAATATATATTAACAAGCCGTATACATTAATCACCCGTGAAAAATCACGGGAAATAATAACGACTTGCCTTGCCTAACTGCGCGACGCATGCCGCGCGCTGATTGTCACACTCTAATTATTATCTAAAGTTTTAATTCCATCAATTTACGCTTTTTGTGACAGACAACCAGAAAACGAAATTATCATGTTTGATTTTTGAAAAAAAAAACAAAATGGCCACGTCATGTCTATTCCCGTGAAGCTCCTCCACCGTGACTTAGATGTTACTTTCCCCAATACCCGTTTGTCCAAGACAGAAAAGAAGGTCATGTACTTATTAAGAAATGATAACATTTTAATTTGATTTGGAAAAACTGTTGTAAAATTGGGAACACAAAAAAAAACTTTTTTAATAAAAGGCTGTTATTAAAAATGACTTTTTTTTTCTCCTTCTGTGAACAAAATCCAGTAATTTACTGTATTCTTAGAACATACTTTCATATAAAAATATAATTATAGATTATAATTATAGATAATATTTGAATTATAGATAATAAGAAATAATAATTATTATTTGGGTATAATGGGTGTGCCACATATGTATATGGAGCTGAAGCTTGTCCGTTATAATATTCCATTCTTTGGTACTTTGATTATATGCTGTGAAATTTATTTGAAGTTGAATTTGAAGCACTGTGGAATTTATCTGAAAATGTATCAATTTTGATTGCTGTTCAACAGAATCAGGGGAACACAATTTTAATATTTTATTATTATTAGGTAAATATGATTTTAAAGTTACAGAAAAATTCTTGCATTATTTAAATCGGATTCACAAACATAAAAGTCTGTTTGTTATATGTGGAGTCTTATTTATTTATTTATTAATATGGAGTACCTATTCAAAAGTTCACAATTACAATAACATAATAATATCTTGAATTATTTTAACTGGAACTCAATTACGAACGACTCCTGTAACAATATTATTGTAAGCTAAGCTAATCAATAGTGGGGCAGGAAATTAAAAATGAACACAAAAAGTGAGTAACGAAATATGAAAATAATAAGTACATAATAATACAAATGATACAAATAACTTTAAAGCAACATTCTCCCAAAATCGCATTCTTGATAGTGTTTGAACTCAAATTGAATATATCAATACTTTCACTAGCTCGTTACAAAATCTACTTGCTCATAAAATCAAGGTGTTCGCCTGCGATCTCGTATGATATTTCGGAATTGAAAAAGGATGCGACTGTCGTGTTGAATACTTGGGATCCTGATGCTAATCTTTACCTGATGATATGGACAGTTAGTTTTGCTAGAAATTAATTTTATTAAAAACATTACGTCGGAATATTGGGTGATTCAATTGTCTTCTACTCAAGAACTTTAAAAGATTTCTCTGGTGTAATTCAATAGTATTAATATGCTTAAATTCAATTTTTAATTTTTAGCACACCAATAATCCTGAAGGACGGAACATTGTTCTCGAAACATGTAGATTGTTTAATATAATAAAGTGGTGAAAACAAGCTGATTAGTGTTTTATTTTAATAATAATGTCACCACAAAGTTCAAGTCTTCACACAGAAGAAAAAATATTCTTCGAACAGTTATTAAAATAACTAAAATAAATTAAGCACAGGAAATATATTAAATTCATTTTATAAGAAATCCAATAAAATATATTTTACTGATTATATTTTTTTTGGTTTTTAATAAGCTTTCGTTATTTCGTCCTCGTAATTATTTTTCATGCACGTCAATGTCACTTTGGTAGCATTTATGGCCATCCGAGGGGAGCTCTGAAAAGTATGTTTTTTCAAATAAAAATTAATTTAATCAATAGTTACAATTATTATTTAGTCAAAGGGAGTAGCGGAAGGCATAATGGCGGACAGAATGAAAAGTTGCTGACATAAGGCGCACACTCGCTATAGAGTTCCTCTCTACTTCGTAAATATAGATAAATGAAAAAGAATGCCAGAGGAACGAGAACTAAAACGTATTCTCCAGCAACCCCGGAAGGAAGGCGATCGGTGGATTGCCTCAGATTAATCTGGGAGAAACAACACAAAAAAGTGTGAGAAAACAGAATGGTCTTGACTGTTGAACACATACGAAGCAGCACAAGTCAGGGAAATGTGTAAGCACAAGGGGATGAAGACGATGATGATGAATTACAATTATTAATGTTTAAATTTTCACCTAGCGAGATACTTTCTTAACATTTATCTAGCAACATATACATACGCTACAACATCTCAATTTAGTCTTTAAATTATATATAAATATTTTACATCCCGATTCGTTAACCGATAATACGCATTCGTTGTCGTTGACCGATGCCTTCATTATGTGGAAAACACAAGGACATCATTTGTATACCGTGCTGCTAGTAAGTATATATGTAAGTACAAAATGCTCGAACATCATTAAAGTGAAATAGATTGCTCTCACGTGCACATAAGTATACGGATCTTTGTAAAAATATGCGGATTCCAGTTTTCCAGTAATGATCACAAGTACAGAAATTGTCTTAACACTTGTGAAATATTTTTAAATTTATTTATGGAAATTTTTATACACCGATTCCAAAGATTATACCAAAAATCCCAAAATCAAAAACCCAAAATCAGTAAAATTTTTTTCATATCCTAATATTTCCTTATAGATAGATTTAGATCGATATGATATTATTTTATATATATATATTTAATTTATGAGAGTAGATTCTCCTTAATCTATAATATTAATATGTCGAAATTGACGGAAGGACAAAAGGGCGGGGGCACCATTTTTTCCAGGGGGAGGCGACCCAGGCGAAGAGGTCTGAAACTTTTGAAAGATTAGAAAACAAACAAATTTATTGAAGAGGATTGTTTGCGCCCAACAAGCCGGAAAGATTATACCAAGAGCCAGAAGCAGAGAGAGAGAGGAGAGAAGAGAGAGGCTCGGAGATCATATATAATATATATATAGTATATAGATTATGATATATATATATATAATCTATATTTATATATATATATATCTATATATATAATATATATATATATAAATAATTATATATATATTTATATATTAAAATAATGAATGGTTATTAATTATTTCAATTAATATTCATTAAATTAATAAAAAGTAGAACAATATAATGAATGTATTGAATAAACATAAGCAGACAAATAGGTTAAGAATTAAAAAATTTTGTGAGCCGTGACCCAATCCTAATTTCAATAGTTACGGCTGAACATTCACTACAAATGCATATTTCGGCGTTTATTACGAAAATGTGGGTTTTTATTATTCATTTTTATCAGAATGTATATTTTAGACAATTTTTTAGGGCGATAACTTAGATAGCACCTTTGTTCTTATACAAAAGTAGTAACCTGAACATTATTTACAATATAAGCAAATATAAGCATTAATCGACAGGCCGCGGTCAAAAAATTCGATTTTAGTGTCCTAGGTGAGACAAATTTTTAATGAATATTCCTATGTACGCATAATATATTTTTTTATACGTATAAAGTTGACTTCACTATCTTGAATCCGTACTTAGATAATTAAGAAATTAAAAATTATAAAAATATAAAAAGCGTTTTAAAATCAAGATATTTTCTGTTGATTTCAAAACGCTTTTTATTCATAAAAGAGATAATTTAACTATATATTCTATTTACTTCGGTGTTTTCAAGCCTTAGTCACTAATAAAAAGTTAGTTTTTTGTTAAAAATATCATTATTATTATTTTTTAAAAAAATTCAAAGTATAAAATGTGCCACTGCCAACGGCATTCTGTTTTAATATGACGACACAAGTTTGCATTTTTTTCAATATTTCTGACTTATTTATTACAAAAAGTTGAACAATCGTTACATTAAGTTATATGGATTACGAAAAATTCATTTGTTTCAAAACAAACAATAAAATGATAAAAACTTTGCAGAAATTCCAATTGAAATGTTTTCCAATTAGTTTTCCAATTTGAAAACTTGTTATTGATAATGAGAGTGATCTTGAAAACGTTTTAACAATTAAATTAAATATATAGTGTGAAAAAAAACTGTTAATTAGATTCATTTTTAAAACATTAAAAATAAATTTTCACAATGTTTCACAAAAAAAAAACACAAAAAAATTTATAATTTTATTTATTGTATAATTTTTCATATTCGATGTAAATGACTGTAATGATCTTCCAAGATTTTACAAAAAATAAGTCAGAAATATTAGAAAATAATGCAAAATTAGATGTCGCATATCTCCATAACTACTGATATTAGGTCATGGTTGCTTCAACATTTTCGACTCATAATTAAAGCAGGAATATGGTCATGCGAGTTTTCCTAAAAACCCTGTATATTTAATGCATTTTTAACTGTAAATATGTAACCGTAGACTTGTTCATTTTCGAATTTTTTTTTAATCTTTACTTATGTTATTGTTAAGAACAACATTTTAAAAATACGTAATAGTATTTCAAATATTTGAAGTAATTAATTTAATAAATAAATTAAGCTTTTAAATTTGATCGTAAAATAAAAAAAAGTTTGAGGATTAGGTAGGCGTAAAATTGTAATAATATTTTTACCCAAGAAAACATTCCAAAAAAATTAATTAATATTTTAGTGGGGCAAGGCCGTGGTCACACGTAGCGTATCACGTGAACTCGGCTAACTCTTATTGAGGTGTTCGGCGGAGGCCGGATTAATTACATAATTTATTGTGAATTGTGATGGCCAAACACAGGCAAAAATCAATATTTTCTCTGAGGATTCATTTTCCATTTGGCATTATGATAGGTAATTCATTTTTCTCAGATTGTATTTTCGAAAAAATAAGAAATATCATAATCGCGGTATTTTTATTTATTTATATCTTTGAAAGAAAAAAACTACATAGTTAATCCTACGTCCTTATTGTTGATCCTTTTTCATGCACTATTATAAGTTATGCAGTAAAATATGTCGATTTTAATATTTCATCAAATCAACACCTGTAACGCCAACATATTTAGTCTCGAAATAATTCTATAGATGGCCCTAAAAGGTCAATTCTGGTTTAATGATATCTAAGGAACTAGTGTCAAACTGCCCGTAGATGGCGCCAGCTATAGTTACAATACACACACGAAAGATGCTCTTCATTATATCAAGTACCCCATTGTACATCCCCATAGAGATGGCACCATTTTCGCTCGTAAAACATCAATGAAATATTACTAAAAATATTCAAATACTCCAGAACACATATGTTTTAGTATGTTCTGCATTATCTTGGATACAAGTCAGACATCGTATAGTGATCTTGAGTCCGAGCCTTTGGCCTCCGCTAGCTGGCGTTACTGGTTAGCGTAACTCACAGAGGATTTAGTCTGGGGACACAGTAGAGGAATCTGTAGTTACTCCAGTAGCGACGAGAGGACAGCAACCCACGGAGGACCTGGTCTGGGGACTCAGCAGCGGAGTTCGGGGTTGGTTGTGTTACTGCAAGACTTTGTTCTAGGCGCTTGCCCGGCTCATCAGCGAGAGATTTACTCGTTATTTGTACCCACGCCCTGAGAAAGTGTACGCAATTGCTTGATCGAATAGACCGCTGTCTGTTCGAGCGTGTTATACACCCTGTTAATATTAAAATATTTCTAATAAATATTTGCTTAAATAAAAATTAGCAGTTTTATTTCATGCTAACTTGCCCAGGTTAAAAAATAAGTTTTTGGTGTGACACAGGTTCTATTTTGCAAAATATCTAATAAAAACAATGTTTGCATTAAATCTTCGCTGGTATGGATGGGATGTCCAGGGGAGAAATGTCACCCATGTTACCCGCCGGGTCCTAAAGAATAAGTATGCAAAATTTGAGTCAGATCGGACAAACGGTGTAGATTTTTATAGAGAACAGACAGACAGACAGATAGATAGCCATTGAGTTTTATAGGTATAGATATAAATACACGCGTATTCGAAAGCGCAACCTTGTGAAAAATTTCAAGTCAATCGACCGACTACGTTTCGAGTCCATCATCAGGGCATCTGCCTTCACAAATTGTGAATAACTAAGCTTTCTGATTGATTGAATTCATTTATATTTCGAAGTTTTCGTGAGTAGCTTTGTGGAATTTCATTGTAATTAATTATGAATAAAACACAACGGTGTTTACTTCACACATTGACATTTTAATTAAATTAAAACGTTTTCGATGCTTTCTGCATCGTTTTCAGTAATATATTATATCATTGAAGATATATTTATTACTGAAGATGATGCAGTAGGCATCGAAAATGTTTTAATTTAATTAAAGTGTCATTGTGTGAAGTAAACAATGTTGTGTTTTGTTCATAGTTGAATTCATTAATTTCAAACCTGTCAAACTCAAAACGTCAACATTGACGGCATAAAAATTTTATAGAATAACTGTCATGATACGAAAATAGCAATATTGCTATTTTCAGAATACGGCCGATTGTGCGTTCAATGACTTGACCAAAAAAAGGTATCAATGCGAATTGCACGTTAATAGATTCGATTATTTACGACATTTCATTTCGTATATTTTAAAGAAATTATTTACACGTTGTATATACGCTCTGGGGTATTAGGAAAATGCACATTTGTTTCTCTCGCAATAACCCCTACGACTTTTCAATGATCGAAGGTCTGCCTTATACTAGCCCAGCTTCGCACGTGAAATTATCTGAAATTTTCCCGTCTACCAAATTTCCTCTCCAGCTTCACATGTGAAATTGTCAGAAATTTCCTGTTTTACCAAATTCTCCTTCCGAATTCGCACGTGAAATTATCTGAAACTTTCTCCTGTAACAATTGATCCCTTCCCTCGCATATACTGCCCCTCGCAATTCAATTACGGGTTTTATAATACCGTTTGCGGTTAACGTACGGTCGCACAAAGTTAAATTTAAAAGGTCCCATTATTATTTTACTTCGCTAAAATTTTTAATTAATCTGGAAATCAAATTTAAAGCATTTTAAATCAATTAGATATGTTAATCAGTAAGATATACACACAGAAACAGAAACCATCCTTTCACCTAAAGAAGAGATTTTGTTAATTTCTTTATAATTTATACTCTGTGCTGGTAATGATTAACATTTTTGGAAATGTATATTTTTTCTTGTATGCATAGCTTCCTTATTGTTTCTTTTGAATGTCATAGAACTTTTTATGTTCTAAAAATGGAACTTCACAATAAAATCTGCATCATATTTTATTTTCGTATTCAATACAACATATAAGTGAGTTCACATAAAGATACATTTAGAGGGAGATAGTTATATGCCGCTAGGAGGACAACGACTCTCATCTCGCTGCAAGCTAGTGTTTAAAAAAGGAATACAATTTACTGTCACTTTATTCCATCTGCAAATGACTACCAGACGTTCGTATTGTAATAAGAATGAATTTTTATTATTTGAACTTCAATTTTCTTAACACAAGTATTCATACGTTTTTATTTCATATTTATATTTTACATGTACAAAATGGACGTAGTTATACAGAAACCACCCAACCAACAAATTGATAAAAATGAATATGTACGGGTTTGGACAATGAACAATGAGGGCAGACCCACCGCTTACCCAGGACCGTTTTATAACCAAAAGCTCCCATATCGATACTACTCATTCGCCGCCAGTTTGGCATTTTTTAATGCTTAAGGCAGCCGTGCAACCCAGCACTGCTATAATGCACACTATTTATAATATTTTTTATAAAAACTTAGTTATTTGCTAAATAATTTATTAGCTATAACAGAATCAAAAATTAATGTTGAAAAATAATATACTCGTACTTCGAAGACATTTTGGTTAAATGTTTAAAAATGTAATATGCCACTGTTATGTTATGTAATAAATTTCTCAATAAGTTGTGAACACGGTTTGTGACGTCAATCAAAACAAGTGACAGTTGAAAAGGGAATGAGTGGTCCATATTAGAGGCCAAGGCCTGATTCTGATCGTAAATAGCGATGGGAAGTTTCGTTCAGTTGACTGAACTATCGTTCAAGGGAACTGTAAACTTTTGATCGTTCAAAAAATCGAATATTTATATACGTCAAATAAAGAATATTTCGTACTTGAATAAGTGGTCCACATATGAGGCCAAGGCCTGATTCTGATCATTGCGATGGGAAGTTTCGTTCAGTTCACTGAACTAGCGTTCATCGTACCGTTCAAGTGAACTGTTCATTTTTGATCGTTCAAAAAAATTATTATTTTTCTTGATAATTTGGAATCGTTCGGGGGGAGGATATCTTTCCAGCGAAGGTCATCGTTCACCGAAAAAAAATATGTTCGACTACTGATGAACGGTAGTTTACTAAAGTGAACTGTACAATTTATTCGTTCAGTAAAGTGTTCGTAAAGAAAAGTTCGTTCGTGAACGACCCATCTCTACTCGAGAAGAGGCAGCGTTGTTTTGTATGTGTAATTGTTACCCGGCCAAGCTCGGGGCTGGCAACCGGTGCGGTGGACCGGTTGGGTGAGAATTAGGCTCGAATTACGAGTCAAATCTTCATCAAACTCGCGACGCACTCGATCAGGTACAAGTCAGTTATTACTCATGGCCCTTCAAGAATATTTTGTCATGTCAATGTATGAGTAAGCGATACCTGTGCGATAAAAAAACAAGTTATTTGACCACTTTACGCTAAACAGAAATGCAGCAAAGCACATTTCGCTTGTTTCGGATGCGTACATTACTATTTTATATCGTACTTGGATTCGTTTTATTACTAACGTTTCAGAATTGTAATTGATAGATAACAAACAATTCAAAAAATGTTTATGAAGACATGCTTTCAAAAGTTTGCTTCGGATAATTTCAATTTTAACAACAAGCAAACTAGAAACGGTCGGGTAGATAATTAGTTACAGAAAATTTAGCAAAAACACTTTCTCGAGTCTTTGGGCCTGACTTGGACAAGGGGATGGACATAATGATGACGATGATAATGATGATTTTATCAATTTGTTGCAAAAATATACCTAAAATAGAGAATCTTTTATCACTCAATATTTTTTTCTACGAATAATACTTAACTAGATTAGAAACGTCAAAATACAGTTATTTGATATATTATAGATGTCTCATAGAGATGAAATTATATTTTTTATGGGAAAGTAGGTATGAAAGTCTTTGGGTGTTCATAGGACTAACTGCTGCTTAAGTGATCTCTTTACACGATGTAACGTTCACCATATTCACCCATGATATAATACCACGTCTATTAAATTTTTGGAAGTTGTATATATTTTAAATTTTACAACCCGTTTCATATGTATGTTGTAATAATCATTTAATTCAGTTTATATTTCTTTCTATTTAAGCGACTATTTGGAAGGAATACAACCTTTAATATACTTATATACGAAATAACATGTTTATATATATAATATATATATATATATTTAATATATATATACTATATTAAAATAATAATTATTTTTAAACCATTTTCGAAACTTTCCAAAATTTCTTGTTGCTTATTAATTTTATTATTTCGGCATCGACAGAATAATTATTAAAATTAAGGTGTGATTTAATACTATTTGAATCCCTTTTTGCTACATGTTGGAACTCATTGCGAAATATCAAACATAATACATGGACTTTTTTTGATTTGGCCGGCACGAGAAAGATCGCTTTTCTGAAATTAACGTTGAACTCAGTTAAAGTTTGTCTCGTAATTCAAGACTTGGTGAACTAGATCTCGGCGTGTTTTGCTGTGTAAAAAGTACCTCGCCATCGCGCCATCCGTGATGTAACGATTTGGCTGGGTTGCATGGTATTATCAGCATTGTATGTAGTACGTACAAGTCGCGCTGGTAAACTAAAGTATTTTTACAATGACAAATGAAGTGTAAAGAAAGGAAAAGGGGTATCTTATTATTTTTATCTTGAACCTTCGCAGAAATGTGATTTTATTTAAATTTTCAATTAATTTTCTAAGCCCCACTTTGCTTAGAATTTCTCCAACAAAGCTTTTTATTCGAATTTATTTGTAACACGAAGAAATATTAACATCAGATATTAATAATAAGCACCTACAATAAAAACACAAATTATCCGTGCTAAAGGATAGATATTTTTGATTTAAAACATTTCGGACTTAAAATTTATTTGTAACACGAAGAAATATTAAAATCAGATACTAATTATAAGTAAGTACTTACAATAAAAACACAAATTATCCGTGTTAAAGGATAGATTTTTTTGATTTCAAACATTTTGTACTTAAAATTTATTTGTAACACGAAGAAATATTAACATCAGATATTAATAATAAGTACCTAAAATAAAAACACAATTTATCCTCGCTAATGAATAGATTTTTTTGATTTAAAACATTTCGCACTTAAAATTATTAATTTAATTATACCGTCTCAACTTTTACCTGTCAAATTTCTTATTTACAACATTAAAGATTAAAAAAATATATTAAACAAATATCATCATCATCAGCGTCAGCATTACAACCTCTGGAGGATCTTGATCTCCTTAAGAGTTTTCCTCCATTCATCTCGGTCCCGCGCCAGCTCTCTCCAGCTCTGGATCTCAAAGCCAGATCTTTGAATACATTATGATTCCATCATAATTTTGACCTTTATTGGCTCCTACACCCGCCTTATCGGTCTCGTATTCAGAAGGGGCTTTTATGTTTGTTTTGAAGTCATTCTCTCCACATGACCCAGCCACCGAGGTCTTGCCAATGTTACACATTTTGTGACAATTATAGATTTAAGTTGAGTATATTATCTAGAATCGGTTAAAGATACGCCTCATAATTTTCCTGTCTAAAATGGTCCAGTGGTCGCCCGTTCCTCTTAGTCAGTACCTACGTCTCAGCTGCGTGTGGTTTAATGAGGGTTTCTTACACTAATATTTTAGGACAGCAGGAATTTATTCTATTTTGGAGGCAGAAATACAGTGATTCCCACTCACTATGCGCCTCTGGATCTCTTAGGATCTGTATCAAAATATATTTATCTGTTATCGAAAATCCACAGTATATGAATCTTTGTTCGATGTTTCAAAGTTCTTGCTTCCACATAAATGAAATGAGTGTATTGGGGTTTGTTGGTTGCATCCAGTGGCCATGTACTTGGTCTTCTGCTGATTTACTTTCAAACATTTATTTTTCAGATCTTTCAAGATATGCAAGCGCATTACGTAAGGCTTGAAGAGTTTTTTCAATAACTTCGATATCATCGGTGTAGGCCAACAGTTGCACAGAGTTGTCGAATACTTTTGCCCTTATCTCAATGCCTGAGTCCCGGGTAACTTTTTCTAGGAACATCTCCCTGTCTCACTCTGTTGAGCTTTCAAAGATCTCAAACAGATAACTGTTCACCCTGACAACACATTGCTACGGATATTTCACCAGATTGATCAGCTTGTGCGGTAAGGTACTCTCAAGTTTACTCTAGGATCTATTTCAGGGTGAATATTTGATTAAAACACGATACGCCAAATATATAGTATTGCCACGTGCCATGGCTGCGGGAGGAATTAATGAAATCGCTACAAATTAATAATGGATTTAATAATTACTGATTAACAAATTATTTGATGTACAAAATCTATTAACTTATTCTTTAAATTAAACTGTTTTGTAATTTATCACAAATAGACACTTTGTTATCGCTTTAACACTTTATTCGATATTTACTAGAACATTCCATCCAATTTCCGCTTCGGTTTATTTCCTTACGTAAGAACTTTTCCAGATTATTCGCTGTCGAATTATCGCTCGTTTGGCCACCCTGGCCTCCGCAGCTCGCTACAGCCTTCGCTTTGGTTTACTCTTTACTCCCGCGAGCGTCTTTTTATATCTGGCCAATGCCGGTATCGAACCTTCTAGGCGTTTCCAGTGTTAAGAAGACGATTGTAATGGCTTCCAAATTCTTGTAGAATGTTTCAGATGCTTCTCGAAAGCTGTAGAACATTGTATATCGTTCTCGATTCTTCAACAACTGTCAACAGGAGTGCGTGACTCTTTTTAGCCTCGTTAGAGTATAGTATATCGTAGTAGAGTTATTTAAGTACATTATTTTTGAACGAACGTAATTGTAAAATTTCGGATATTTTCAACCGTTCCGGATCGTTAATTTACTATTTCGAGCTCTGTACAAGTGGAAATATACAATGCAATTTGGATCAATTTTGCCGACGCATTTTGAGTTAATAATGGTTTCAGTATTTTTTTCATCCGTAGGCCTTTGATAGCAATTTACGAGTATATTTTTAGAAATAAGCACAATTGTGTTCATATGCCAGCTCCTTTGGGCTTTTCCCCGTAACGAGTCCAGGACTTTATGTTTTTTGTTTGTGGATTCAAATTTATTAACTCAAAATAAAATCCACACAAGAAAAGTATATTTAATTATTTGAATGGTGAAAATATACACATTTGGTTTGCCAGACTTAAGAATATGGAAAAATATTGATTGATTGTAAAATTATAATAAAATGAAATTGTCGGTAAATTAGAGAAAAAAATTTAATTAAAAAAATACTGTAAGTATTGTACGAGTAGGTATGTACATAGGTGACAATTTAAATGAGGAAAAAGTATAATTATTGTAGTATTTTTAAGACAAATTGTGAGTTTTAAAGTAACAGTAACATAAACTATGCGAGGTTAAAAATATAAAATAGCAAACGAAACGAAAAAGACGATGTCGGGCCGTACGTACATTTAATAAGACTGGAAAATGTAGATAAAGTAGTCTACACTGGATTTTAAACAAAAAATGGGTATCCTTGTATAGAAATAAACAATAAACAAAAGTATTGTATAGAGCAAGCCCGAGCTCCATTCTTTCGCTCGAATAAATTGTAATGTGCAGACACAATTTAAATTTATATTTGTGAATTTGAATGTCACCACATCTTCTTTGTATCTGTATATGGAAAAAAGAACTAAAGAAAAACTAATCTATTTATATGAGAAACGTGTATAGAAGTCTTTTTATGCGATGGCCTAGGGCTTATAACCTGTATGAACTGGTTTAGGTGATCACACAAAACAATGCCATTCCATCATAAGAATTATAAAAAAATGTTTTTTTTTATTTCGTGGACAGCCTATCAATATTATTATATTATTATAAACGACGCTGTATCAAAACAATTCAGGAAATATTAAAAAAAATAAAAAACCATTGAAAAGTCATCTAACCTAACCTGACATAAAGCGTTTATACGGCTAAGTTAAAGTATAGTTATAAATAAGTTAGAGTATTTAAGAAGGTTGGCAAATAATTTAGAAATTTTATTTGAATCTTCAAACTTTTTTTTTCATTATTTTATTTTGTGTACTTTTAAATATATCTTCAATTGATTTCTTTTTTCATACACTTGACAATTTTAAAGTATTTGTTGCTATTTTTTTGCTTTATAAATATATTTCAAACAAAAAATATTCTCTTTGTTCATTCTCTTTCATTCAATTTCATTTTTTTTCATTTTAATTTTGTGTATATAATAATACTAATAAATACTTGAATATTCTTTTATCTAATTTTTATTTTTATTTCGCGGCTTTAACGACGTGACTTTGTCGGGTGTAGCTCTATCAGGCTACCCAATGCGATGGATGATTCAGAACAAAAAGTGATTCTTGAACAATAAAAATACATAAAATAAAAAATAAAATACATAAAATAAAATCGAAAAACATTTTGGTCATATCATGAGACATCCAGAAGAATATCAGAACATCATTATCATTTTTGAATGCAAGGCAAAAATATTCTGGCTGAAAAATCAATGCATTGATTGGTTCTAGAAGTCCACAGTCCAACTATCAGCTATCGGAAAATAGAAGATACTAGACAATATTCCGTTTTAAAGTATATCTTTATTCTGTAGCCAAAAATGTTTTTTTGGACAGTTTTTGCGGGGGGGGGGGGGATCTATTTTCGTTAATTACTTTGTAATTCGAAACTAGCCTTTGAGCATGTTTTAATTTATTTTTCAAGGAAAGGTACCGCATATTGGAAGATAGGATGTCATGGAGCCATTACGTAAATGTAATATACGAATAAAGCATATAAATTTACTTAATTTTTCTTTTATTCGTGTATGTGAGTATTTGCTATCTTATAATATGAATACGTCTTTAAAATCGGGTCGAACTTTCAAAAAGCCGAACGTTAGGAAAATAGGTCAGATTTATATCTTAGAAAATATATGACTAAGGTGGAAGTAAACATTGTAAATGGATTTTTTTAAAATTAAATAGAGATACGATCACGAAATGCGTGTCGCATCAATATTCTAACTATTTTCAAAATAAGCTAAACGCTTGTGCTACGCAAATAGGACTAACTTACTGGTGTCCTGAAATGGGGCTCGAACCAATGACCACCAAATCACTAGGCGAGCGTCATGACCACTACACCAACATGTGCTATGAAAATAGGACTAGCTTGCTGGTGTCCTGGAATGGGGCTCGAACCAACGACCACTAGATCACTAGGCGGGCGACATGACCACTACACCAACAAGCTATTTTTTGGATATCGTCCCTTTAGAAGTAAAACTCACTAACCGCAATATTGGTAAAAATGAATTATGAGTACAAACATTCATATATTTTCCATCTCTACTCCAGGTAAAAATCAGTAAGTGAATATTCCGTGTCTATTTACGGTATTTATAGTTATTTATAGTGGTAAAACTCATAATTTGAACATTTTCAATAATTTTAATATCATATTTTGAGTGTTTAAACCTTATTATCTCAAAACTACTTCAATGTCACATAGTGAGTTTTACCTCTAAAGGGACGTCCGTGTGCTTCGTTTGAGAGTTATATGTAAACGGCACGAATCGGGGCGCTCAGTAAACCTCGGGACGCCGTGGCTTGTAAACCGTAAGTCCGATCGGGAGGAAGCTAGTAGGTACCTAGAATAGTCGCGAATATTCCGTCCTGATATTCACGAACATGGCCCGCAATTTAATCTCCGACAGCACTCATCCAACGCGGATTTAATAATGAATATTTTAATATTTTCCATTGGGAGCAATCATCATTTTCATTACGTTTTTTCTCAAAAATCTTTGAATATTTTACCTGCCCTATTTCTATTGAGCACATAAGTACATATTAAAAATACAGATGTGTCTTAATTATAAATTTAAACGAACGGTTATTCGACAACAGCAAAACCACAGTGACACGTAATCCTTATCCCTCCGGGGACTACCCACTCAGTGGCGTGCATTAGGCATTAAATGAGTTTTAAGTGAATTTATTATACAATCAGGGATGTTCTTCATTTTTTATTTAATAACGTAATAATACGTATAATAAAACGTAATAAAAATAATAAAATAATAATGTTCATGAGTTTTTAGAGCAGCATGTCTCAAAACTAAGTAAAATAAGTTACGTCCAGATAATGAATATCTTAGGAGGCCTTTAAAAAGTCCTCGTACACGCGAAGCAAAATACTTATATTTTACTTCTTCTTCAAATATAGCAAATTTATTTTGTGGTGACATAATTATAGTTTATATAAATTAACTTTGCAAACACAACTTATTTATTGAAAAATTCAACACGTTTCGATGCAAAATTCAAAATTTAACTTTAAAAACGTGTAGAAATTTTGAAGTTAGAGTTAAGGAACACTTAAGGTGTTTAAATAGTAATAATTATTCCGAATTTTCTAACAATCTTTTGGAAATCGATCATTCTTTTGATATTACTAAGGGTTTAGAAAGTTTACATACAAATTATACAGATTCATAATAGAAATATTAATTACATATTAATTAATAAATTAGAAATTTTGGAAATAAGAAAGAGTGTAAATAGTAAATTGAATGTTATAAATAATCAGGTCCTTTTTGAAAATAGTCATCTTTTAAATTTATTTTCATGTTAAGTAGGTACTTTATATTATCATTTTCCATATATAACTTTTTAATATTTTGATCTGTACTTTAACTTAAATTTTATTTTTGTTATCCTGACGAAGAAGCCGTTGGCTTCGAAACATGTTGAATTTATTCAATAAATAAGTGGTGTTTACAAATTTAATTTATATAAATTATTATTACTTATATTTTATTTTCATTCATCTCGGATTACAGCACGTTCGCATAAAACATCGCTTTAAAAAGTTCCCGTTCATTTTTATTCCCATATCAACTCTTGTTCATTTCTCTTCCACGCAAATTTACAAAATTTTGATATCATTGATGTATGCAGATAGGATAACGCACCATATTCCGACCACCCTGCTGCCTGAGCAAAATTCGTTCTCGAGTGAATGACGCAGTCGAGTCTTCTCGAGTGAAGTTCATCTTGTGTTCATCTCCGAAACGTCTCTCCGCCTGAGATTTCATCAATCTTGCCGTCGAGCTTCTTCCGGCAAGAGCCTTTACCGAATCAAAGAGAATCCCACAGTAATACTGTGTAGTAACCGTGCCAGAGACCTAAGTGTATGTGCCAATTTTCAATGTGTTTCTACTGCTTACGTACCATATTTTCCTGAATTTAAATAATCGTTGTGCTAAAACTTTCTCTATTATTTCCTCGTCTTTTATTTAATATATTTATTTTGGCGAAAATTAACAGCCGATACATATATACATTAACAAATATAAAATAATGGATATTAGATTACGCATATTACAAATTTTACAATGTAGTATTTATTAGAACATTATTTATTAGAATATGGTCATGTATTAGAACAAGTGTGACGTAATAATTTTTAAAATTATTTTAACAGCGAGTGAAGAGGGTGGAGGGGAATATGGGACGGGAGTAGAAGGGAAGATTTAAATTGTATGAATTAGTTTGGGTGCGGTTGTGTAGATATCGTTGAGTTGAAAATGTCAATGTGGTTTGTGTTAAATGAATTTGTGGATCTGTACATAAAGGAGTTTTGTTTTGAGTTGGTCTTGCAAAGGGGGTGATGAAAAATAGGTGAATGTCTGCTATTGCGAGTCTAGATGTGGAAAGATATTCGTTGAAGAAGTTCCGGACTATCAACTAGATTGTGTGTTATTTTGAATAACATCACCGTGTCAGCTATGTCTCTTCGGCAAGTTAGAGTCTGCATGTTTCTAGAGTCTTTGTTGCTTGCACACATACATTGAAACAATCCACCCTTTTTTTTTTACTTTACTTTACTTACTTTAATAAATTTACTTCCCAGAATACGCACGCCCCTGTCTCCACTGTACATCGCGCCGACCCATTAACCTGACACAACTGCGTACCAACGAACCAGTAAATGCCTCGTACTTTGTTGGAGTATCCTTAGTGACCAAATCAAATAAGTATTTATTAGAGGGTCAGACAAACAAGCTAAACCCAAATTGGTCGCGCTTTTAAATACACACATTAGGTGTTATAAGTAGTAGTAGGTACTGTCTGTATTTTCTTTTTCAAATTTTAAAATGTGCGAAAAAAGCAAAATGACCTCGCAGACCTATATTCCTGCCTTAATTACGAGTTATGTTCGTGTTTTTGAAATTTGAAAATGTTTGAAAATGTTCATGCTATTATGACCTAATATCAATAGTTATGGAGATATGCGACATCAAAATTTGCAATTTTTTTTCAATATTTCTGACTTATATTTTGTAAAAAGTTGGACTATCATTACAGTAACTTATATCAAATATGAAAAATTCATTCCCTTTAATACAAGTCAAGTAAAATAATAAAAACCTTCGAATTCCAATTGGAAATTTTTCAGGGTTTTTATCATTTTATTTAACTTGAATTGAATGAATTTTTCGTAACCGATATAAGTTACTGTAATTATAGTCCAGTGTTTTACAAAAAATAAGACAGAAATATTTTAAAAAAATGCAAACTTTGTCGCATATTTCCATAACTATTGATATAGGTCATGATACCTTGAACATTTTCGACTAATTATATAGTCCTGCAAGGTTATAAGTGTTTTCCAAATAACCCTGTATAAACTGAAGTGACATGCATGTAAGAAATTCATTATAAATTTTATTAAAATAATTTAATTTTTTTGAAATTCATTATAAATTTTATTAAAATAATTTAATTTTATTAAAATTATTTAATAAAATAAATAAGCATAATGTGTTGGTATAAAATGTACAACTAAATAAAAAATATTTATTATATTTACGACGATACTTCAGAGAAAAAAATTCATAATTAACGGATGGCGATCTTATTAGACAAAAGTAACCGGTCCGTAAAAATCTTCCTAGTGTCTGTGCACTCGTGGTATTGTGCGCATATAATGTAATAACCCAGTTGAAAGTAGGTACTTTATAAACCTCGCGTAAAACAAGAATCTGAGTAAGTGCCTAGTATACGAAGAATAATGAATCTAGTTAAGTCTATAGACATGCCTTCTTCAACAACAGCAAAATAACTTTATTAATAGAAAGAAAACACTTTGTATAAAACCACTTTTAATTAAATCATCAAGTTTCGAATAAACTAGTTAATTTTTAAGTAGTTATTCAGCTCCCATATATTTATTTTTGGTTTTCTTAGGACCGGTCTTATAAACGTCCGTTATTTAAATTTCAGAGCAAATAAACCGAAATTAGACACAATCGTCATTTTTTTCGTATTATATCAATTCTTCTGGTTTGTGTCTTATGGGGTATTATGCCGTGTTATTACGACTTTTCTGGCCGACGTTTCGAACTCCATTGCAGGGTCCATCATCAGGGCTGATGTGCCAACACATCACCCCTGATGATGGATCGTGCAATGGGATCCGAAACGTCGGCCAGAAGGGTCGTAATAACACGACACAATACCCAAGAAGATACAAACCAGGAGATTCTGAGTGGCGTGAAAACCTAAGAACATTCTTATAACATTTAGTTTGAATAAAATTTTACCGATTACCGATGGCCGATTATGACTTTGGCCGACTAGCCGACTAGTTGATTAATCGGTTGTAAAAAGGCCGACTAATCGGCCGACTAGTCCGCCCAGCCGATCACGGTTTCGGGGGGTTTTCGGCAATTTCCGTGACGCTTCGTTTACAGCTGATTATTTCGCAAGTCGCAATCGCCGCCTGCGAGCGTGTCGGAACGTGTTTTGTTGACTTCGCATTTTTTCTTGATTTTTGCTTTTGCACGGGTCAGAGCGTGTTTTTGTGTAAAAAAAAAGAAAATACTGTTATTGTTCATTAAAGTGAAAGAGCTCCATTAAAATTTAATCATGTCAAAAAGAAAGTTTCATGTATGGATTTTTTTTGACCAATTGGACAATGATTCGTAATCATATAAGTCAAAATCGTATAAGTACGTTAGACTGATTGTTTTTGTTTTTATGAAGCAGTTAATGTTTAGAATTTTTGTAAATGTTTTTTTTTCAGTACATCATGTACCTACATGTATTCTTGGTTTAAAATTACTTAGTCTGCTAATAAAAAAATTCCTTTATTTAAATAAGAAGAATATTTATAAATGTTTATTGAAGATAAGAATATAATAAGTTATTTTGTTTGTTAATTAAAATACTAATTTTTTTTGATAAATGTCATAGATATTTTTTCTTTACAAGTAAGTAATTTTAGGGACTGATTACTTGATTTACCATTGATTACCAAAGGAAAAGTTGCTTTACATTTCAAAATGTGTAAGACTGATTCTTAAATAAAAATATAAATTAATAAAAATAATAATCAAAAGTAAGAAGCCGGATAGTCGGCGCTCTTTGCCGAATAGTCGCCGACTACGAAAACGGCCGGATAGTCGGCTTTACTGACTAGTCGTCGACTAGTCTGAACATCTCTACAATTCTGTACTCATTGTGTATGCTTAAATACATAAATACATAAAAATACAATTCGTTTGGCTTTAGGCATTTTATACGATAACTTTTACATGATGTACAATATTATATAAAAGTTTTGTTAAATTAAGTTGGAAAACACCATCGCAATTTCTATGACGTGAACAAATTAATTGAAATGTATTTTTTCAATTAATAATACCGAATGCGGAGACAACACAGAACATTCTGTTCATTGTTCGTACAACTGCGGTATGCTATGTGCAATGTTCTCACAGTTGAATTAACATCATGAATTGATCAAATGATGTCCGCGCTAGCCATCTGATTCTACTCACCTTCGGCTAATTAACATCAATGTACTGTAAGTACACTAGGGTGCTTCAAAAAAATATTTATATATTTTATCGGGACACTCTTACATGCTTTCAATAGTTAAAAAAATATACGTATAAGTATTTTTTTATTTAAATTTTACCATGCGATCAAAGTTTAAAAAATACGCGCTGTTTGACTGCAATGCTTCAAATTAAACACATTACTGCAAACAACATTAATAAGTAGTGATAGGTTGAACACACTCCTCTTCCAACCCGCGAAGTATTTTAATCAATAGGAAAGTGTTAATATCGCAACTAGATTTTTCCAGAAATAACGTAACTTTTGTTCTTAGATTGAATTTACGATCGTGCCACATGATGACGTTAACAAGTGAAATGAGTTAAGAAAACTCGGAAAATTAAATTTTTGTCTGGCTCAAAAAAGTTCACGTTGATGTCATATTAAATAATTATTAATCGTTTTAATAAAATGAATTTTTTAATGTTTCGCTAATTAATTTAATAATTTTAAACTAAAGTTTAACTAAATTTTCGTAAAAAAATTACTTAAATCTTTTACAACTTAAATACCAATTTATGTTTTTCATTTAAACCCTACACTTTCACAACTGGTAGTGATCCCTAAAATGTTTAAGTTTTTAAACATATGGAAACATGAAAGGGTGCCTCATAGAAAAAAAAAGATTAAAAAATTTCATACATTTTTGAAGCACCCTATTGTACACGCAAACACACATGTCCAATAAATTTATTGTTTTAGCTTTACTCTGGAACATTTGTGTTATGAAATAATTATTACAGATGTCGTTAACATGAACAACTAACAATCAATGCAGCTTGTCAGTCTGATGATCAAGACATTCGCTTATAGTGATCTATATCGGGGTTTCAAGTCTCATACTAGGAGACCACGAAGTTCTATGTATTTGTTACGAGTTTCTTGAGTTCATTTTCAGTTTACATTATGTAACTGAAGGCTTAAGGTATGTTATAAATGCATGAGGTTTGCATTTGCCGGCAGTTATGTGCAGGCAGTACCCACTTATTTCCAGTTGAGTATCGTTCCAGAAATTAAAAAAAAGCTTATCAATAAATTAATTCACCTGGCTTGTTACTAGTTCAGATTTAGCGAGGTTGATTATCACTGCCTTTACACCCCTTGCCAAAGCGGAACCGCGAACAAGGCAAAAATGTATCAAAATGTATCAGGAAGCAGAGGTTTGATTCTGAAAATTTATAAACCTACGTTGTATTGTCACTTAATAGACGGGTGTAGGGAGAACAAGAAGTAGGAATTTTATTTAAATATATATTTGGAAAAAATCGAAATTATATATTTATCTGGCAGAATATTATGAAATATTAAAAACTGAATAATATGTTAATTATTGGGATAGGAACATTACGATATATATCTGTTATTAAGATTTATTTTCAAAATATATACAGAGGAAAATGTCATGCTTCTTGTTCTCACTGTACGCTCCTGACAACTTTAATACCTCTACGTAAGTTTTGTCGAGAGAAACAGAATCTCTCATCGACAGGTGAAATATAAACTTTAATTTTCAAAGGGGGATGAGGGATTCTGTTGTGAAAAACGTAAAATATTATTAAGTTCACGTAGAGATAATAAATTTAATATTATCAAATCCATCAATAATACTACCACTTATTAATTTAAAAATGTCATTATTTTAACTTCTTAAAACTCACCATAACAACTTCTTCAAAAAGAGCAAAATAATTTTGTGGTGGCTTTATTAATATAATGAATAAAAATGAACTTTGTTTTCACCACTTATTGTATTGGAAAATATCAACATGTTTCAGAGCCCATGGCTCCTTCGTCAGAATACAATTGTATACTAATAAATTAATAATCGAAGTATAGACAATCCAAATATATAAAAAAATATGGGCTTATTATTATTTTGATTGTCTTTACTTCGATTTTGAATTTGTTAGTATACAATTGTATTCTGACGAAGTGGCCGTGGGCTCTGAAACATGTTGATATTTTTCAATACATAAGTGATGAAAACAAAGTTCATTTTTATTAATTATATCATCATAAGTTTGGCTTTCTAAGTGGGTTGGGTACTCGGGAAGCGTTATTTGCTATTCAAGTATATAGTAATCAAGCAAAAGATGTGAATGATGTAGATGCATGCTTCATTGACTTCCTTAAAGCGTTTGATAGAGTTAGACATGACAAAATTATTCAAATCCTGAAAGCCTCTGGGACAGACGAGGATAGATAAAGATATTAGGATAATAGGTAATCTTTATTGGAACCAGAATGCAGCAGTAAGAGTAGAACAATGTCGAACAGTAAAAATAAAGTGAGGCGTGCGACAGGGATGTATTTTTTCATCCTGAGAAGCTGCTCAAGGTCACTATACTAACTGTGTCAAGGTCTTGTTGTAAATGGGAAGATTCTGAACAACAACCTGCGCTATGCAAATGATACGGTACTTCTAACAAGTAACATTAAGGATCTACAACTTTTTCTTAATCAAGTAGTGAAGACATGTGAAAATTTTGTGTTAGAACTTATTACAAGTAAAACAAAATACAAGCTCGTAATCAAAAATAACACTTTGATTATTGTTGTTGACAATGAAAATCATTAAATTGCTGGAACGAAGCTAGAGAAGGTACAAAGTATTGTATACTTTGTTCCTTCTGCTGCAATTTAAATGAAAGATGGGATCCTTCGGTTGAAATCAAATGCCGCATTGCAACCTTTATCCGCATGAAAAAGATGTTCTGCAGTCATGATCTTAATCTTGGATTACGATTGGGAATGGTCAGATGCTACATGTTTTCGGTATTATTTTATGGAAGGGAAGCGTGGACGCTTACCGAAGAATTGATAAGACGACTTGAGGCATTCGAGATGTGGATCTACAGAAGAATACTCAAAATAAGCTGAATGGATTGAGTTGCGAATGAAGATGTTATGGTTCGGAATAATAAAAAAAAGAAAAACAATAAAAATCCTAAAACTTCAATATCTCGGACATGTGATGAGACATCCAGTCGTTGAAAGAAGTCAGGGCCCTAGAAGAAGGAGAACATCATGGCTGAAAAAATAGTGGTTTAATAAGTAATTTAAATTGCAGGCGTTTGTGGAAATCCATTTAAAAAAAAAATGAAATAAAAACACTTACTTTGACTTAACTCACCCGAAGAAGGAAACGGAGGTTTTAGAGATATATAGTGTTATTCTCAAATATAAAATAGTGTAAAAAAAACAAAGTTTAGTGTTTTTATTTCATTTTTTTTTATATAGTGGTTTGGCCAGTCTACTACTGTAGAGCTTGTCTGGGCCGCAGTAAACAAAATTCTCATAGCCAACATGATAGTCAACGTCCATTGATAAACCACGAAAAGAAGTAGAAGAAACTCATTGCTTTTTCTAATAATCAAATTACTTTACTTTAATAAACAGACCGTCAACAGGTCGTCGGATGGTCCAAGGGTGAAAATAGAGTACAAAGTATAAATATTTTATTAGCATTTTGAAGATGACCAGATTACACAATACACTTTTAATGATAAAGTGATTATATAAGTAAAGTTTTTTATGGTAAAGAAACTAAGAATAATCTTTATATAGAATCTAATTAGTTTTCTCTCCCGTAGTTCAGAAAAAAAATATCTGAAATTCTCGTTCATAATATTATTTGGCAGAATCTATATATAGGGTGTATTACGTAATTTATATCTTTGAACGTGGTGAAATACGAGTGGTATTATTCACCCGCACTGGGAAATGACATCGTTTTCAAACCAAATTTCTCGGACCAACCTCATTACAAAACTTTTTGATTAAACAGAGGACCCGGAGGATTACAGGAATCGCCTGGTACTGAGCTATTAATATTAATAGCTATTAATATTTTTTCGTTTGCATGGTTTCATATCTGGATTCTAAAGCGGGCATCCACTTACAATTTTCAAAATTCTAGCGCCTAGGTACTTCTATCAAACATTATTAGTATTCTGAAAATAAAATTATTGTTAATGGTTGACGTCATCCCAAGACTCAAAAACATAGACTCAAGACATCTATCATTATGACAAAAATATTGAGCTTAATTTATTTTTTCAGCTCTTAGGATGAATAAATTAGTAGATGTGTATGAAACGAGCTGATTTAAATCAACTTTAAAAAAATATTACTACTTATTTTATATAATAATCACCAAAAACTTATATTTTAAAAAAAACTCCAGATTGCAATGACTGGTTTGCGTGATGTTATAAATATTAGGGATGCATCCGATACCGATACCGATATAACGGCGATATCGTAGGTTTTCCGATATATCGGAATCGGCGAAATTAATTTACCGATACAGCGATACTTAAGGAGGCTCAAGACGATGAGCCTCTCTCTCTTTTGAGCACTGATTCTCTCAAAGAAGAACTAAAGAGTTATCTGAGATCACCTAATACATCAATAGAAACAGATGCTCTCGTTTCTCGCGCAGTGATGTTCTGTATACAAATTTGAAAAAATGGCACAAAAATATTTCAGTTCCCAATTGATTTCTGTCGCATCTGAAAGTCTATTCTCAACGGCTTGATGCGGGTAAATGCTTTACCGTGCGAATTTCTGGGTTCGTGAAAGATTTTGTGGTAATACATAGTTTTATTTTTGCCGCAGTGTCGGCTTTCATCATTTTATTTACCGCTGTCGGGAATAGCTCTACAGCAGTAGACTACCCAAACCATTGATTATTCGACTTGAGTGTTCTCCCTTTTCAGAGACTCCGATTTCCAGCAATTTTTCCCCGACATGCAAGATTTAATACTTAGGATGTCTCTTCGAAGGATTTGGAACATTTTAAACACAACTCCAATTTATAAATTTAATCGCCTTATTTCTTCGGTTAATGTCTTCGGTAGTAATACTGATAGCACATGGCATCTGACCACAAAATAATACCGATAACACATAGCATCTAACCATTTGTAGGCACTCGTTTGTAATCTGAGGAATAATCAACACATTTTTATTATTATGCAGACCAATTTATTCTGAATTGCAATATCTTGCTCAAAATTTACCTACATTTAATATTGGGTAAACGATTAAGGCACTGAAGTATTTCATCGCATTTATATATACTTAATAAATAATGAAAAATTGAGGACTGAAAAATGAGTCACGAAAAGCTATTTTATATGGGAAATATGTATAGAAGTTATTATAGGGTGGCCACAGAGATTACGATCCGCATTAGCTGGCTTAAGTGATCACCTTACGCAATGAAAAATTCGCCGATTTCACCGTATAATACAAAATCTTCAACCATTAATTAAAAGTGTACTGGTATTTTATTGTGGCGTTTGTGGCTATATTTAAAAAAGATTATCACAAAAATGGACCCATTGTAGAATAAATGACCTAGAAGATACTGCATATTTGACAAGATGGTCCTAAATGACTTCGTTTATAGTTCACATTTATACCACCTTCTTCGTGCACCGTCTTCTATCGAAGGTTTGTATGCTGATTTATCCAGAGCAATATGACGGACATATTATACTGAGGTTACGCACCCTTGGCAAAATCTTTTTACCATTTACCATAATCACCTCTGTTATGTACCATCTCTCCCTGCATTATGAGATGGAATAGATCATTAATACTGCCATGTCTTTCATTTTTCAACATGTATTGTATATTATAGTTTCTTTACTACCTTCTTATTCGATTCTTCCACTCTTATGTTCCAAAAATCAAAAACATTTAAGTTACACATTTTTTAATTCTATAAACAATAATCCTACTCTCGGTGATCATTAAATCGAATTAAAAACATAAACTATATTATCTCTACGTGAGTTTAAATGTATTAAAAAGTGGTTAATATGAGTATTAAAAAACATTTAATAATGATACTGTCGAAACTTCAGCTGTAAAATATAAAATTATAATTAAGTCACGTAGACATAACATGTTTTTTACCCAATTTAATGATCGTTATGAATAATCTATATAATGTAAATACCAAATCCATCAATAATCTAATCCTATTCTCGTTTCATAAGTTTTGGTTTAGACCATTTGTCTATGATTGTGTATTATAACTAGTGATGGGTCCGCTTTGTACTAACTACTACAATGTAGTACTACATTACATTGAAGTGTACACTTCACACCTTTTGAAGTGTAGTGCACACTACAAACTATATACACTTCAAAGTTATTGAAAGTACATACTTAAAATGGTACACTTCATTTATAGCCAACACTACAAAGTATACACACTTCAAAATTATTGAAAGCCCGAGTACATACTTCAAATAGTACATTTTTAATGTAAAATTTTTGGGGAGTCACGTTGGGACCGAATGAAGAAATCTCCGGAAACTGAAATGGTTTTTAAAATTTTCTAGTAGCACACTTTTCAAGAAGCTCTTCTTGTAGTTCATTACAATTTTGTAGTACTACAATATTAGTTCTTCAATTTTGTAGTACTGCAGTGGTTCACTTCATTAATACTACAATTAGTTCACTTCATTAGTACTACAATTAGTTCACTTAATTAGTACTACAATTCCGTAGTACTACAATTAGTTTACTTCATGTAGATTTTATACAAATGTGGTGTACACTTTGTAGCCTTCAAACTGGTGAATGTGTGTGTGTTGTAGTCTTCATTTTGAAATGTAGTTTTTCCCTTCAGATGTCGCTAATGAGAAAATCTACAATTGATTTAGCGACATCTGTGGGGATTTAGGGGAATGAAAATGGCTTTGTACAGGCCGCGTGGATAAGGTGCTTACAACTCATATATGAAAGCTTCATGCAATTTGAACATATATACAACTTCCAAAAAAATGAATAAGCATGGTATATTCTATCATGGGTGGAAATGGTGAATGTTACAATTGTGTAAAGTGATCACTTAAGCCAACCAATAAAAAGACAGGTCATAAGTCCTGTTACACCCAAAATGACTTCTATACCTACTTTCCCATAATTAATACAGTTTCGTCTCTGTGAGATATCTATAATATACATTAATTGATTAATAATGTCTCTGTGACATAAATCCAGCACTGTTCTGAAAGATTTGAACAAACTCAAAATATTCTGAATTTCCCTTCGCTAATTATAATACCCAAAAAAAAGATGTAAATTCATGTTCAATAAAAAAAGTTTTTTTTTACCAAACGAAAAACTAAAAACGAAACCATCTGCTGATTTCCACATTGGCCCTAGATTTCGAAGAAACAATGTCACTACACAAACAGTTTTTTATTAACTTAAAATTCGTAGCTTTCATTCATCTTGTTTGCAACTTATAAGTAGCCTAGTCGAGACCTTGTCGCTTGTTACGGCTGGAGGACAAGTGCTATTGATTGTATCGAATATAATAATGGGAGCATCACAGTGCAAGGCGAATAAAAAGTTCTATTAAGAACAACCGTTACAGACTGTGAACACAGTCACAATAATATGCTTTATATTAAAAATATCTAAACGACGAAGGTCACATCTACCACTTGACACCGTGTCCACCATCTAGGTTCTATCAAATCTTTTATTTATTTTCTTTCCTTCTAGCTTTATATTCTTGGTACGGTGAAAACTTTACATTCTCTTATGTAGCACTCACGAAAACTTTACCGAGGACCGTAATATTTTCGGATTTACTTTTTGGCATCACAAATTTTTTTGACTACTAAGTAAAAACGTAATTTATACAATATTTTCAGAGAAAATTGCATTTTTTTTTAACATCTATTCTATCATCTATTATTTAAAACTCAGCCCACCATCCTAATTATTACAAATGTGGGGTATACAAGCAAAGGCCGCCATATCGAAAAAAAAAGTTTGAACGCACTCACCAAGGATTACTTGTTTACAATGTACTGATTTCTAATTTTATGTATATATCTATCCCTTCCAAAATCATGTTTTTTTATAGGCTATTTTGCCTATAAAATGTCGAATTCAGTACATTATATATTATCCTCGATGACGGTAATCTTTTTTTTTCTTATTAAATTTTTATTAAAAAATTGTTAAAAAATTGCCTTTGTTATTAATTCACACAAAGGTCTTCGTGACATATAAGAATATGTAAATAAATTATTGACTTTATGTATTCTTTGGTTTTAGGTTATTCTCAAGAAAATGGATGCTGTGTAGAAGTATCTGCAAGAATATTAGCATCAATGTTAGGATCAGCACAATATATATCATATATACAGTATATCATATGTACAGCATATTCTTGTAATGGGAGAAAAATACCTAATATTATTATGATGCTGACGTAACTCATAATAATGTAAGGTATTTAATTCCGGGGTTCAATTAGCAAATTTATGTCAAATAAAGAAAGATAGTTAATAGCTTCAGTGTAGCACAAGAAGATCGGATATTTTCCGTCAGGGCTAGAGTTCGTGCATTTTGAAAAAGGTAAGACGATCTTTGTAAGTGTAAAGATTTCTGAGTTAAAGCACATAATCGGAATTAGGGCTTCCAATCAACCGTATAATTTGACTAACAGGTTTTCGGTTACTTTTGAATCCAAGAAATTTGTAAATAATTTGTTTGAAATTTTAAGAATACTGTGGCAATTAATACATTGCGTTTAACTATGGTTTGTATGATATTTTTATTAGTTTAGTAGTTAAAAAAATGTTGGTTACTAAGAATGCGCTTCGTATAAAACCATATTTGCCTTGAAGGCAGGGAAAACTTTAAGCTGAAAATTTCGGTTGAAAACAAAAAAAAAGTTTTTCTTGAAAAACTTAGGTACCGATGTTAAAAAAATATTACAATATACTATTTACTTCGGGAAATAATATTTAGAAAAAAAAAGTTCAGAATATAAACATGGCGATCACTCATATTGGTCCACAGGGAACATTAACATTTATTCGATACATCATCACTTCAATCAATAATACAGACACTACCGGATACTATTGACCTCTCGTCATGTACTAAAATCAGACAACACACAGCGTTGTTGCCAGTAGCTAATTATTAAAAAGTGAACAATTTTTCTCAAAAAAATATAAAGTCGCTAATGAGACTGAAACACCAGCCAGCGTCTCGGTCTATCAGGGTCGAACGCATACATTTGCAAATATATTTCGCATTAAAAAAATTGCTACACAGTGTTCTCGCTAGTTGCGAATTTCGCAATACACACCTCAATGAAATCACAATTCGCTGGAATGAATCATTGAATGCCCATTTATAACGACCACACGTGACAGAGTCATATCGGTTGTGACCTACAATAGAATACAAGTGACTCGTGACAACGCCCACCATCTTGCAGACTGCTATAAAAAACCAAACCGTAAATAAATTATTGCATGGACCGTGATTTACATTGGAGTACTCGTAAAACTGCTTTTTCTGTGCAGGGTGGAGTCGGCGATGTTTGGAATATTCAAAATAAATTTTATGACCGTCTCAACTGTACTCAACTAGTTAACTGGAGCTGGTCTCTCTGCATCCACGTTCCATCTAGACAAACCCTGTTATTTCATTTTACTATAGTTGGGACCTAACTGACGAATGAAATTGTAAAACATTTTAAAGAGAAGTCCGAGGGAGCTCTCGCTCTCACTTATGCACCTTACGGGACGGTACTAGTGATGGGTAAAATATTTTACGCTATTTTAGACATATTTTTTTGCAATTTATTTTTTCAACGATTTCCCGTTTATGTTGGGTAGTAATTTTTACCACTTTCATAATAAAATGTCTAACACTAATGTGTCCAACAAGTACCACCATCCAGTGACAAGCACAACTTCCAAAAACTTCCCAATTGAGTGTTTCCAGATAGGTTTTGACCGATGCCTTTACATGTGGACGAGCATTATCATGCAGGAGTAGAATTTTGTCGTATCTGGAGTAGTATTCGGCGCGCTTTTCCTTGAGTGCTCGACTCAATCTCATCAACTGTATTTGATAGATAGCCCCAGTAATGGTTTCGTTCGGTTTGAGCAACTCATAATACACGACACCAAGCTGATCCCTCCAAATACACAGCAAGAGATTTTTTTACATGAATATTTGGCTTAGCTATAGATATTGAAGCATGGGCAGGTGGTCCCCATGATTTCTTATTTTTTAGATTATCGTAGGGGATCCATTTTTCATCAACAGTGACTATATGGGGCAGAAAACCCTTCCGTTTATGCCTGGCAAGTAGCATCTCACATGAAAATCGGCGTTCAAGTTTCTCGACGTCAGTTCATATGTAAACCAATTTCCTTGTTTTTGAATCATTCCTAATGATTTCAACCGGTGTGAAATTGCTTGTTGAGTCACTTCCAAAGTGAATGCAAGTTCTTCTTGAATTTGGCACGAATCTTGAATCTTCCAATCCCGTGTCTTCGTACACTTTCGGCCTTCCGCTACGTTCTTTGTCTTCGATGTCAAATTCACCGTTCTTAATCTCTTGATAATAATTATTTTGATGAATAATATTGACCAGATATATTTTGGTGAGTGTAAACGCACTACACATTTGTCATTGAAAAAACGGTGGTGTGTTTATGGCGGTGCTGACCGCCCGGAGAGAACTAATGGGTTTGTGGGGGTAAATGACAATGAATTGTCCCTAAAATCATTCTCTTAAGAATTTTAAATATTGGTTAAATTGTTAGCACCGAAGATGATGTCGAAGAAAATCGTTCAGCAGTCAAAGTGTTAATGCACTTGATCTCATTGCAGGGACCAGAATTCAAGCATCCCATCTCCGCTCGTTACCCTCAATGATGATCCTTCGTACCTTTTTATTTATTTTGGGAATAGAAAAAGGAGGGGTCCAGATGGGGCAAATGTGGCGAAATTTTTTTTTTAAACTTTAAGTTTACTTTAATACTTATAAGTACTTCAGTTTAAAACTTAAAGACCTTTTTTTTTATTGGTTGAGCAACTTTTTAGATTGACATAATATATACTTTTTTGCATTACATATAAGTATATTAAATTTTTATTTGAAAGTAAGTACCACATATTTCTTTATTTTTTCTTAGAAATCCTTATAATGTTTTCATCTCTTATATCCCCTGGTATTTCCCCTGGTAGTTTCATATATAATTTCATTCCACTGTACATTACAGAAGTGTGCGATCTTTTTTCTTTCAGAATGGCAGTCTTATTTCATATTTTCTTTTTTACAGTGGTCATGTTCATGCTGTTTTTTTTTTATTTTTCTTAATAATTCAAATATATTATTGTGTCCATTTATTATTTTATATATAAATACATTAAAAAAAGTACATCAAATTTTATTATTTGTCTAAATGTCATTATCTGTAAGCTTTCTAGCCTCACTTTGATCATTATGATCATTCACTTTGATTTCTTTTTAGTATAATTCTTAATGCTTTATTTTGGAGCATTGTTAATTTTTTCAATTCTTCTTGATTAGCCAGAAATACTGTTGCAATATACTGTGGTTGAAGTTGCAACAATTGTTCGTTTTTAGTGATTTTTACTTACACTTCGTCCAGTTTACCTTACACTTCGTCCAGCTTTCGTTCATAAATGACTTGGGCGAGACACAATAAATTCAGGAGTTATTTCACGACCGGCGAGCCGCGATGACGCAGTGTTGCCGCATAATGCTCATGAAAAGTGTTCTTCGAACTTAATTGTCAATCCTCGTACTTCGCATTCCCATGAAACTAATTGGTGTGGAATTGTCGCTGTTGCGGTCGTTCTCGCTTTCTCGTAAATATATGGAGTGGGACAACGAATCGTTTCAAATCAATTTGATTGCGTGTACGTTTCGATAGTTATGCATTGCGTGAGGTATTTTGGCTGCTTTAACCGTTTAGGCTTCATATTTTGAAATATTTCAAACTAAATTAATAAATATTTCCTTTTTTATTCACGTGCTTTCGTTATTTTTAATAGTGCTACTGTTATTTTTTTTTTGCTTTTAAGATGATAAATAAAATAACCTTAAATAGTTTTTGAATACTAAATATATCGAAAAATATTAAGATAATAAATTCAAGTGTGAAAAATTCTCCCTTGACTCAGTAAAACAAAATTATTACGATTGGTGATTGTTATCCTAGCTCAAAATAGAAGGGACGTACGGTATTTACCTACGCATAAAGTTTCTATGAGAAATGTCAAGACATCTGTCAATGTCAATATACATATTATGTAACGTTACAGCGGAAACATTGGCTTAAATTTAATATTTGGACACTGGGTGCAGAAAAAGTGTTTTATTTTTATTTTTGTGATTTGAATTTGAGAAATACACGGATTTCTAGCATCTATTCAAATGTAAAATTTTATGTAATATTTTATACAATAATTTTATATAATCAAAGCAGATTGTGTTGATAATAAGACCTCATAATATTTACAGCGCTTACTTTGCATTTAGACAGAATTTAATTATTCATTAATTTAATTATCAAAAAATTAAAAAAAAAATTATCCAAAACCTTCTTTCCTACACTGTCCCAACTCATTGGCTAGGTTGGCTGTTAGCGTCGGCACTTCTGGTTCTCGGACTATATCTTCTTCGGTTCTGGGTATCGCTTTCATCCAGGCTGTTTCTCTGTAATGTTTTGGAGCATTGAGTCATCCAGAAGTTCTTTGATCTTCTTCTGACCGTCGATGAATCTCCATAGACATTGCCTGCTTCATTGTGTGGTCTGGTGGTCTCCGTCTTATGTGTCCATACCATCTCAACTGTCGTTCCCCCAGAATAATGAAAATGGTTCATGGTTTTCTTAACGAAGAACCATTTTCAGTAAATAAATACTACTGAACTTTCATCCCAAAACCTAAATAACAGTTTATTAATGTATTTTCATATTTTATTTTGTAGATAAATTGGTGAACTTCCGTCCTAACGGAAGTACAGTATTGAAACCGATCGACGTTAAAATAATCGAATGATTTGTATTAAATTTATATACAATCAAAAAATATACTTAAAACCAGATACTAACTAATTAGGCCAGATTTATAGATATACTATAGTATTTCCATACACACTTGCATAATAAATGGTTACATTTCATGGCGCATATGTGAACGTGTATAATCTAGTAACATAAATGAATTAATCTTTTGAGCGACTAATTTATATGAGTGTGATTTGAACGTAATCACATGGTACGGTAACGCCTCAATTATTGTAATTTTACTGTAATACTTACTGTACAATACAAGGTAATTGAAAAACGGATGTAAATATTTATTTTTCGGAGGAATAATGGTCTCTCCATGCCTATAAATTTCATTCCATGAAGGATACACAGGTCGGTGGGTCAGAGTGATGGATTAAAATATTTTGGCATTAAAGTCGTAAATTTATTTACAAAATAAAAATAATACGATAATTTTTGTTGAGGTTGAAGATGGATAAAGCCAAGAATAGAGAAGAGTTACCAAGATTTCACCCATCCACATGCACCGTCATTTCGAAAATAATAATTTTAATTTGAAAATCAAAGTAAATAATTTATCTTAATTAATGAATCATCCCTCTGGGGATAAAATCCAATAACTATATTCTCAGAACTTACCTGGATATAAAAAAATATTTTTAAACTATTTACTGGTGTACTAAAATTGAAAAATATAAATATTAAAATTGATAATACTGACTTTTAGGCGTATCCTAGTATATATGTTCAATAATTTGGAAGAATATTATATATATACATTAATTAAAAATAATATTGCTTATGAAGTATTTTCTGTAGAACAATGATTCATTGCTTTAAAACTTGTTGTACAAAACTACAAATGTCTCTAGCATAGTCCCCTAAAATATACGAAAGATTCAATTTTGGAACACACCTATATAGAACTTTAAAAAAAATGAAAATGTTTGGGGGTTTTTACGATGGAATTGGTGAACGTTGCATTATGTAGAGTGATCACTTAAGCCAGCTCATACAGGTTGTAAGCCCTGGGCCATCGAATAAAAAGATTTCCATACATGTTTCTCATACTCACAGCTTCATCTCTGAAAGATTTCTATAATTTATTTTAATTATTAAATTTGAGTTCTTTATTGGTGTAGTCATTACGCTCGCCTAGTGATCTGGTGGTCGGTGGTTCGAGCCCCTAGGTGGACATGACACAAGCAGTTGGTACTATTTTCATAGCACAAGAGTTTAGCTTACTTTAAAAATAGCAAATACATACATTGATAAAACCGTATTTTTTTTACGCTTCAACAGGCCAGGAGGCCCAATTACAGAAGCGAAATACATCACAAAACACCCAGGCTTGAATAAATCACATTGATTAAATTGTGACCTCACCGGGAATCGAACCCGGAACCCTCGGTGTGGGAAGCCAGTGTCATACCCACTGCGCTACGAGGGCCGCCTACATATATATATACATATATATATTATATCTATATATATATAATATATAGAAATATATATGAAATAAATATATACATATACATATATACTATACATATTATAATATATACTATACATATATATATATATGAAATAAATTTAAAAAAATACAAATATAACTTTAATAGAGGCACTTCGAATGGATATAAATTTACGTATATTAACTGCTTAACTAACTAAACTTATTAACGCAAATGTGTTAATGTGCAATAATAAATATACTTATTCAAACAACAATTTTCTCGCAGATTATTATCATAACAATTAAACGCCGTGAAATTGATACTAGGTATGCAACGTACAATATATAATATTTACACGCTTGGTATCACTCACGATAATATTAGGTGTAATTTAAATATATTTTACGATTACTGATTTCTTAGAAATACCACATCCATGGGTACATTGTTGCCTCAAGAATTGATCCTAAGGTCATACAGTTTTATGTTCTGATGATTTATAAAACAGTATGATGTATGCCGCTATCGAGACTGTAAGTATTATTTAAAAAACCGCAATCATTTCTGTTTCATTTTCCAACATCACTTAAAATTATCATGCCTACATGTTTCCTCAATAATTTATATTATAATCTAAGCGAATCACTGATTTTCCCTATCGATATAAATACTTACAAATAAAAAGTTCTGTAGTGTTAATATGAATATTGTTTAGTTTTTACTTCAAAATTTATGCATTTATTTTAAGCATTAACAATATTAGTTTTAATTGCTTAGTTTTATAAGTAACAAGAATTTGTCATTGAAAAAGATATGAAAGAGAAAGCACATATTTTTGTGTGTTTGTTTCTTGAGCATTTTCGACTCATAATTAAAGCAAGAATCTTCCTGTAAAATATTGTGGACTAGCTATGTTACACCCTGTATATCTAGCGAGAACACCCAATAAATAATATCTATAAGAAAAATTTATTGAAAGAATTTAGCGATTTCTGAGATGAGACGTATTAATGAAAATATTTTTTGTTTGCGATGCCCTGTTATTTTACCCGCTGTACGTTAGATTAGCTCGCGAAAGTACCCGACGGAAATTTGTTAAACATAAATAATAGAAGAAATATATATAACGAAACAATAAATAAAAAATAAAATTAAAAATTATATAACGGTACTCCAATCATTGAGAACCAACTTATTTTAGAGAAAATTGTAAAATAAATAGCTTGCATATGTGAAATGTTGAATAAAAACACGAGTGCAAATAATGTGAGATCATTTTAAACTGCTGTAAATTATTGCTCGAATAATCAAATTAAATTAATCAGTTGAAAACATTGACGGAATAAACCGATTATTTCAAACTAAAGCTGAAGGGTTATTATTTTTTAATTGGAAATATAACTATATAGAAATATAAATACATTTATAACTATTTAAAATAAATATAACTAAGAAGACTTTGTTCAGTTATCAACATATTTCGAGGCCAATGGCCCCTTTATCAGGATTTAATGTGTACTAAACATAAAAAGTCGAGGTATAGACATTAACAAAACCAAAAAAATATATATACATAAATTAACAAAATAGAATATTATATAATAGAAACAAAAAAGAAAATAAAATATATGAATTAAAATTTAAAAAACAACGTCTACTGTAAAAAATACTTTTTTTTACTAGGAGATTTAATTATGCGAGAATAAATGTTTTAACTGCATTATAAATGTGTCTTAAGTATACGCGAAAGGGGCATACTTCCACGTGCAACTTACCAATCTCCTCAAAAGTACAGATTTAGTTCATCTCTCTGCATTTGCATTCTTTTTTTAAAATTCACGGTTAGAAATTTAAGATTATTTTAATTTAAGACAAATTGCTGAGTACAAAGTCCTGATACCACATTATGTCAAAGCTCAGGATAACTTTTGTTAATTTTTATTGTACTTTGTTTTTGTATTTTACAACGTATTTCATTATCTAACTTTCGTTAATTGTTTACTATAATGGAAACTTATTTATATATCAATCTAATATAACAAATAGTAATTTTCTGTCCGCCATTACGTTCCGAAAATGCAATTAATCGCCGAACTTGCAATTAAGCGAAGCCGGGATGTTGGACAGCTTCGGTAAAAACTATAAAAACATATATAATGAATATGTTTTTATATATTTTTTATGTAAGTGTACATTGGTATTATTTATAAATCGAGAATTCATATGAGAACAGCCGGAACTCGCGTAACAATTATGACGCAACTGGCAGTCCATGCTCTGAGAAGATTCGGTTCGTGCGACGTATGACTACGTCTGCGTATTTTTTCACAAAAATAGATAAAATTCTTTGTGTGCTTTTTGTGCAATTAATATCTTATTATATAATATCAACAATTTTTTGTATATTTTGTACATTTATTATTACACTTATATTGTAATTACCTCTAATTATTCACGTGAAACACTTACGTAATAAGTCTGTTAACTCTGACGTAGATTTTTAAAAGCGCACTAAAGCTTTTTTCAACGTGATGTATTTCGTTGCACAAATCAGGATAAACTCTCTGATAGCATAAGCCCAGGATAAACCCTTCGGAAGGTAAACGCAGAATAAACCCCTTTAACTCTGTAGTTTTTATAATTTTCTAAATTTTAATTTCAATTTTGTTTACCTAGAAAGCATAGTATTGTTTACATTCCACTATTGCACACAACCTGCCTCGTTTACCACAGACCTTGGTCTAATTAAGGAGGCAGTGGTTCTAGAATAAAATAACTTTTACATTAAACTAATAAACAATAATGTAATGTAAAAGATATTACTATGTACTCACTATAAATATGCTTTAATAAATAAATAAACCCTCCTATTCTCAGGTAAACAACATATTTATAATATTCTAATATAAAATAGCCGGAACATACTTATTTATGTAGCTTGAATAGTGTAGTGGTCGTGACGCTCGCCTAGTGATCTGGTGGTCGGTGGTTCGAGCCTCTTTCCAGGATAACGGTAAGTTAGTCCTGTTTTTATAGCACAAGCTTTTAGCTTAGTTTGAAAAGAATACAAATATTCGTGCGATAAATATTCCGTGTCCGCACCCCTATTTTTAAAAAATGTAGTGTTAATATTTCTTTGAGAAATGTCAAGATATCTGTCAAAAGTCAACACGTCAAAATTGACGAAGTGTAGGATGTTATACAATAGCAGTCAAGACATGATTATTAAGATAACGCAAACCAATCAGAAATAGACAAAGATTATGAGCCGATTTTTTAACAAAAAGCGTATAGATCGTGGTGTGCCGTGGACCTTTACAACCATGGATGTTAAGATAGTATTTTTGTACAGATAAATGAAGGATAGCCGTCATTAAAAAAATCCCACAAAAATAAACGTAATCCTTTTGGCAAAGATATTTGGCAGAAACAATGTATTTTTATTTTAACTGATCGTTTTTCTGTTCAACAAGCAAACTTTTACATCTCGAGCCAAAGTGATCTATTTTTGATTAGTAGTTTCGGGGACTGCGATATTCTTAGTTTATAGATCGACCAACCTAAGAGAAATCGTGTGAATCCGCTGCCTAATGGATCTTATAGTCGAATTACTTGTCGCAAGCAATATGGAGAGATAATTGAGACTCGTGGTTATGTCATACGAGAAAAAAAAAAAAAAGAATGAACCAAAAGTAAACTAAACTAAAGCTAAATGTGACGTAGGAAGCAAGATATTATAATATCAAACAAAATTGAGACAATCTGTTTAGAATATTTAAAGTATTTTTGGCTTGTGTATATAGAGGAGACTTGTCTCGGAGGACAGTGCAGTGTTGAGCGCAGACGAAGCTATGACGCATTTACTATTGTATTTTTATCGACAAATCTCTGAGATGAGAGATCAAAGTCTCACTCGTATACACGTGTCATTAAAAACGTCAATAAATCAATTTAAATGAACGCGATATTAATTTCAATCACAATATTCCTAAAAAAAATAATATTAAAGCTCAAATCGCAAGGTACCTTCAGACACGAAACGGGGTAATCGGCTTTTTGAATGTGTGCTCGTATAGGTATGTACGTCGTGAAGCGCTCTGGCTTAGCAAGGGTGATTTACGTGACGTCATTACTGGTAGAAAGGTAACGCACGCTTTGTTTTAGTAGAAACTTCCCCGTAATGTTAAATAAAGTGTATGTCTGTGACGTACATTTTACCTACCAGATATTTAGAGATATTTAAAATAATTCTAGACTTTAAAGAGTGATAAGTATGAGTTTAATGTCCTTCCCTAATTAGGTCTGACAAATAATTAACCCTTTCCACTCCAAGGCTTTCTTTGTTTTTATTCCACCTGATCCATGCCAATTTTTTTTTTAGTTTCAGTTATTTTTAATAAAATGGGTTTAAAATATTATTTTTTTATCCTAAAACTTTTATTTTAGGGCGATTCCATTATCGCGGGTGCAACATTTAGACGCATTTAAAGCCTCTTACTAATAAAATAAAAAACATTTTTCATGAAATTATTCTTTGAAGGGCTACATTTTAACCTGTTCTCTCTTAATTTGTTTATAAGAATTAAAATAATATATATATAGTCATGAGGGAGATTTAAAGTGCTATCGCGGGTGCAACAAAATCGGCCCCATCTTTCCAGATTGTAGTGCACAAACACAAAAGTCTGTTAATTGTGAAACATTTATTACAATATACCTTCATATTTTGAAAAAAGATAAATCAAGCAACCGAAGTAATTAAAAAATTTATAGAAAACAAAAATAAACAATGAATTATTCACTTTTAAAGCAATCGCGGGTGCAACGCCAAATTATCGCGGGTGCAACGCGTCTAACTTCAGTGAGTATAAACATCATAATAAGCACAAAAATGAATTAAATAAGAGATCAAAATAATGTATATTACTAATTAGTACACTTTTTTGTTACTTAAGTTAATTATTTATTTTCAAATATGTCAATATTCGCCGAAAATTTTATCAATATATTATTGCCATCAATTTTCTTCTCTGGCGCTTCCAATATTGCAACAATGTCTTCGAATTGAACGTCTGCTATATTATTCACGATTTCAAGGAAGCGTTTACCATCAATTGTCTTCATAAATTGTACTCTAACGTCTATCTTTCATCTCAGGCGTTTACCTGCTAACATCATCCCTATCATAGAAATCGCAAATCTGTTGACTTCGTTCCTCAGTTTCTGAGGCATTGCTTTAGTGGAGTCATTTTTGTTAGATACAGCAACTTGGAATTCAGTAGTTATTCTTTTAACAACTTTCACTGCTTTGGTGGGACTAGCAGGCGTATTATGCTTCACTATTTTTTAATTTATTTTATTTATTTATTTATCTTAATTATTTAGTTCCGTACATAATGTTGTGTGCGCTAATACATGATTTCATTTAAACATATTTTGGTGGAAATATAAACATGATTTCGTTTAAACATATTGCATTCCGTAATCTAGGCATTTAAAAGTTTTTGTAATAAAATTTTTGCACTTCTATTTAAACCTCTTTATTACTCCTATTCATTTAACTCGTAGCGTCTGCTTGCTTGTCTGTCGAAAAAACTTTGGATCGATTTTTAACCCCTTTCCCGTGATCCAATCGAGCTGAAACTTTGCAGGTAGACTCGTGGCGACGATAAAAAAAATTCTTACAATTTTTGTTTAAAAAAATTAATAATTATAGTATAATTTTGAATTTTTCGAAATTTTTATTACCCCATTTTCTTAGCGTCGCGCGACTCAAGCCCAATGTGTGGGGTAAGCGCCAAACCTGTTTCAACTAGTTAATGAGAAATAGAGTAAAATAAAAATGTTTTATGGGTTAGTTTTTATTCACTGTGTTTTAAATTTTTTTTGGCAGCCTATCGTAGATTTTAAGACCTAGACAATTTTGTGAGATGTTTTTATTTTTCTTCTGAAGTCTTATGCTGTCGCCTTCTCTTGTATTATATGAATGAAAATCCTTATTTAGTTTCATCCTGTTATCAAAGTATTTGGATAATAATGTGTGTAATTTTAAATATTTGCACAATACATCATCCTTTATTCTTTTTCTTTATTCAACATTTTTGTTACTTTTCTTCTTCTATGCCACTGTCATTTTCTATGCCTTTTACCACTGCTTTTCCCAACACGAGAGGATTGCTATATCTAGCGCCTGTTATTTGAATTTGTTCTTCTTTACGACGCGTTCTAGTCGCCCGCATTCTTTCTTTTGATATGATTCTGGTCAGTAATTTCAAATTTTCATCTACCTCCATTTTTCTTTTCATTACTTCTCTTCGTTTCGAATTAAAAACCTTTTCTCAATGGAAATGATGTATGCATGAAGTTCGGCATTTACTTTCAGTTTTATTTTATATTTCCGTGAAGCAGTCTCTTTCCGATATTGTTCTGTCATTTTAACTGATCTTTCTATAAAAAAGAGTGAAATCGTAACAAAAACACCTATTAAATATAAATCACTAATTACACACAGCATATATTATCATTCGAGGCTTCATAAATCAATAAAATATGATAAAGGATACCATAATGTTAGGGGTCAAAAATGTTACACCCGCGATACAAATATCACGATCGCGGGTGCAACCAATTTGAGTTAACGTTAATTTCAATTCAACTAACAACATAATCTTAATTACGATTGATTTAAGTCATAATTTGATTTCTTCTTACTTTTACAAAGTTTCAAAACGTTAGCATTTTATTTCTGTGAGAAAACCAAACTTTTATAATTATTATATCGCGGGCGCAACAGGCTAATAATAGCTTCTTGTAATCAATAATACAAAAAAAACTAATAACAGGTGCTTACATGTTTTTGCGGGAACAGGTATATGAATGTTATCACTACAAAATTAACTGGTAAAATATAACTGCAAATTGACCGTAACAGCTGTTTTTTTTGTGACCAATTTTCAGATTGAATCAAACATTCTTATGTCAATGTTTCGAAGTGTGTTAAAAATTTAAATATTAACTTAGGTACAAAAAAATAGTTTTCTTACTAAATTTAGCCGTTTTTCTTTGTATAAGAAACAAAAAACGTAACTAATACTGTGATTTAAAAATTGATGTCGAGAATCGTCTCTAGCGGAATCGCCCTTTAAGTTGTTATGTGATACTATATAGTAAAATTCTTAATTCAAATCTCTATAATTAATTTCGGTAGTGTAGAATCCAAGGTTTTTACTAAAATGTTTTGCAAAAATAGCGTGTTTCTTTTTTCATATTCTTTATTTTTTTATTGTAGCACACATAATTTTAGTGCTATTTCCTAGTTGTAAATAAATCAAGGGAGGGATTCAATCGGAACGTTGTTCCAAATCTGCTGCGGCCGCAGATCTGCAATTTGATTTGGGAACCCTAAGCAGGACCACAGCGTGTATTTACACCATTCTAGAATATGTTTTTCAATCTGGTCTAAAAACTTAAGTAAATTAAAAAACTACTATTTCAAAAATTGTCTGCCAAGAGATGTGTTATACTATGCAGAGCTTCACTCGACATGAGAGTTGGTGGAACAAAATTAATGTTGAGCGTCACTCGACATAAGATTTGGTGGAACAAAATCAATGTTGAGTGACACTCGACATTGGAGTGGAAAGGGTTAATGTTAATAACTGATACAAATATGTATGGTCAAAGACGTCCCTAGGCTAAATGCCACCCAGAGGCAGAGAAAAATGGCGCTCCGAGGGCCGGTTGCATCAACTTGGTGTATAGTAAACTTTCGTTTAAACGATCGATTTTTGCGTTTTCCACCCATCTAAATAATACTACAAACCAAGTTGGTGCAATTTTAAAATTATATTATACGAATTAGGTGTAAATTATTCATGAGCAATGAAAACGATATGATCCTCGTGACTGAAAACAATATGACCCTCATGACATGATCCATGAAAAAAATAACACAACAGAAAAAATAGTAGAAATTTAAAATGCAATTACGTGATACTTTTTGTTAAAATTTGTCCCTTAAGGGCCGGTCTTATAATCGTCCGTTAATTCAATTTCAGACCAAATAAACCGATATTTGATACAAACGTCATTTTTTCGTCCTATAAAAATCCGTTAGTCAAATTTTAGTAAAATTTTACCGACGGCCGATACTGACAGTCGAACCATCAGTTTACCGTCAGTTAGTTGAAATTGACAGACACATGACAGACTGACGTATTATTTTTTAACGTTAGGTCCGTTGTTAGTTTGCGTTTCATGTTGTTTATTTAACATGTACATATATACTGTGCTAACTGCTGCTACATTTTATAGGAAAATGTTTTCAGATAGTTATGTCGAGATATTATTGTATTCAAGTTCGTCGAATGAAGAACAAACTCGACGACAAAGAGTGTTCAATATATGAGCGGATTATTTTAATATTTTAAATGACGAAGATTTTATCTACCGTTTTCGCTTGTCGAAAAGGTCTGCTTAAGAGCTTCTAGAAGATATTGGGTAAAATTTAAAAAGGCGCACGCGTAGGAATCTAACATTATCACCAACCACACAATTGCTTGTTGCCTTGAGATTCTAAGCTATTGGATTAATATTATTAGCTGCTGCAGACTCTTTTGGGGTTTCAAAGTCTACTGCCAGTGTAGTGTTGTGGGAAGTATCCCAAAAATCCCAAATCCCAAAATGTGAGCGAGAAATTTTATGTTATGTTTAAAGAAGTTTTTTTTTCATATCTTATTTTTTTGAATTGTATTAAACTTCGACTGCCTAACTAGGGATCACCTGTTTGAAGGCAGTCGACTATTTACATAGCAAAAAGAGAAGAATATAATTTAGCATACATTACAATAAATTTTTTAAATGAACAAATATATAATAAATTAAAATTTGATAAAATAATTAGTATACATTACAATAATTTTTTTAAATGAACAAATATACAATAAATTAAATTTGATAAAATAATTAGTAGGTAAACATTACAAGAAATTTTTAAACGAACAAATATAAAATAAATTTAAATTTGATAAAATAATTAGGAACAGAAATACAGAATTATCGGTAAAGTAAGGTAAGCAAAAGGAGAAATCGAAATAAAATATAAATTACAAAATATATAATAAATTTTTTAAGTAAGCCAAAAACATTGAGAGAAAATTACTCAACATTACAAAGGAATTCATTTTAGGGTTTTTTCAGATAGTTCTCCTCCGATCTCAATGAGCCACCCATTTATTTGTTTTTTTAGAGCATGTTTCCATAGAACAGAGATATAATTCGCCTCTGACAGCTCTAAAATCATAGATAAGAGCAGTACGATATTGCGATATTTACGGACGGTCAAAAAAGTTTTATAAGACGAGCGTCGGCAATATTTACGAACGAATAGCAATCCGTTCGTTAATTGTCGATTTACTAACGGATACTTGGTCTTTCGGTCCATTACCTTTGAAAATATATTTTTTGACATTTTTTATCACACGGTCGTACATTGTTAACTAAATTCGTGTATTAAAAATATTTTTCAATTATCAAAATTTGTTCTGCGATCTTTTGGCGTTTCCCAGGAATTGAGTATGGGGATCCCGACGATTGAAATGGGGTAACATTCTGAACGGAGAGCTCGGCGGGCACAAGTACCAGCCGGCCATTCTTTTCTCAGCCGTGGTACGGACAGCATGCGCTATATTTAAGTAACAATTCATTCTAACGCATTATGTCTTTCTTAAATACTTGCTTACTATTCTTATACTATCATTAGATGTGTACATCGCAAATTTCACAGAAAACTGGAAGAAGCCATTTGTAGAGTCGGTCTTTTTCATCTTTCTCTCAAAATTGGTAACCACAATCTGCCAAATCCTACTCTCCAAATAAGTATAGAAGGTTTACAAATAACTTAAAAAAAACAATCTGACACCGATATCATATTTTAATACCAAGACACCTCCATTCCTGTGAGGTTTTGGTTTAAGAGGCCATTATACTTGACAAAATGCAAATGTTTCAATTTTATCCCGTGAGGCATAGCGTCACTGTCGCATTTTTTTAGTTGATATTATCAATTCTGACAAACATGTTATTTTTTCTGGTATACTTAAGTCATCTGAACGAAATAGAAATGTGCACATTTTAACGCCTGACCTATCAATGGTAAGACAATGTGCGTGACTCTTTCAACATGAACTCAAGTTTTGCAAGTTTAACAATTTGCTTGATTTTTTTTTTTTGAAAACACGACCGCGCAATGTGCATGAGGGATGTCAAACAATTATTCTTATTTATGAGAAGATTTACAACACGACCAACTGCAGAGACAGACTTTTCATTCTCTTTATTACTTATAACATTTTCTTTATAGTAGAAAATTTGTATAGTAATTTATGTATAGAAAATTTGTACCGGAGTACAAAGTAATAATATTTTATGATAATTTTTTGTTTAATTAGTATAAATTTTAAGGACACTTTAAATAAAATCCATTCAAATCAAATAAATAAATGGAGAAGTTAACACTGGCTTGGGAGCCTAAAATTAGGTCATTTTTTACAAGTAGGTGATTACTGCTTTTAATTTTTATTGGCACTAATTAAGATTCATACTAAAGTATTTTTTCGTTTTCATGTCCATGTGCGATGTCCAGCAGGCTCAACTGATAACAACAAACTGGAACACAACAAATTCGGAATCAGGAGTTCTAAAACGCATTTTGCATCATTTAAAACATCATTAGTGTTGACTAATACAAGAATTCTGTTTTTTCTTATATTGTTAATTATATAAGTGTCCTTTTGTATGCATGACCATTATATTGAATTAAAATATCATTAGTGTTGGAGCCGAATTGTGACATTGAATCAGCTGAAATAATGAATAAAAATTATGAAATACTCGAAATTCCCGTTAAGCAAACAGTCTACTGTTTGATAATGGCCTTGCAAGCCGAAACAGCTGTCACATTTAAAATAAAACTTACCTGCAGAACTTAATAATAATATTTATTAAAATTATATTATATTTATAAAATTTAATTTATTTTAAATATTATTTTATAGTTTTCCTATGTTCATTTCTTCTCTTGTATCCATTGTTTATGCTTCTTTTTTTATGATGTAAAAACACAAGTCAGGGCATATATTATTATTAATAAATAAATAAATAATGTTATAACATTGTAAATTCCAGCCGGATTATACTTAAAAGGCGGGCTGTGTATCATCTTAATATTATCGTATTGAATAAGTAAGAAGTATATAGAAGTATAATAAGTAGAAGTCCTTATCGATATCGTGTGCGCTTCAATAATCAAAAACGGAATTAAAAGCCAATTTTTTTTTCAAATAATTAGTTTTTTATCGGGCGATAAAAAGTTTTTATAAAAATTATAGATATTTTCTGCAAAAAGTATTCGACACATTTTTTCGTACGATCTACTTTTCTCACGCTGTACGTATTCAAACGATAAATTTCTCATCTCACCAAAAATAAAATTCTCGATTAAAAATTTTATGCTATTGCCACGTGCGAATTCAAACATTTTTGCAAATATTTTTTGTAGCAACAAAAGCCGAATTTTCATGAAACAACACCAAACAACTTGAAAAATGTTTTGGTGGAAAATCTTACGTCATTTGAAAAGAAAAAATAAATAAACAGTAACGAAATCTTATGGTTTTTGTCTTCTGGGATGTTATATCGTGTTGTGGACTTCGCTCTTATGATGCACTGTATCTGTCGCTTCTGGTAACCACTACATCGGTATACAGCAATATTTGGCAATCGGTGTTGTTTCAATGTATTTAGTAGGGGAAGAGTGCGCAAAATGAGAAAAGGTAGATTTTTAGAAATAAAACTTACAAGATGAATATAAAATATTTGACTGCAATTTAAAATAGAAAAAAATGAGTTGAAAAACAAAAATACAAATAAAAAATACGTTTGAAAAAATGTTATGAAAAGCCATTTTACGTCACGCGAGTGAGGTAAAATGACATAATTAATATATAATTTTAATTATTTTAGTTCACAGTAGAACGTTTTGGTTTTTCTACTAATCCCAGCGTAATCTGTATGTGACCAGATACCACATTTCACTCAGGAATCTCCTGGTTGTGAGTGTGTGCACATTTCGTTGCAATAAATACGAGCACTGTCGCCCTCGTCTGATAGCCCGATGATTTCTATTTCTAACTGATCTCTAATACTTTCATGACAGCTGATATATTTTTCTTGTTTTGGCGTTGAAAGCTGAAACAATTAAACGTAATATCATTTTGCCTTCCTATCTAACAAAACCATTTGTTGTTAAATACTAGAAATATAAAAATGCCACCTTGGAAAGTTAAACCGAAGAAAATCTATTACTTTGCGAATAAACAAAATCATGGTCGCTCTGCAGCGAACTGAATTGTTTCTTAACGGATTCTGTCATGGTCAAGATGTTTGTCCGTGCTTGCAAGATTGAAAATAGCAACTGCGTCATCTGACCCACCTGTGTCATTTTGTACACTTTTCCCCTAAGCGTTCATTGAAAAGCTTCGTTGCGAGGACGTTTTGAATGTAAGAAAGTTTTCCTAGACAAGGCCAATTCTGAGATTCAATTCGGCATCTCGATTTCCTTAACCTAAGCGTATCACGTGTCCGTTTACTTTACCAAAGCGTATCATGTGTCCGTTTACTTTATCTGGGCGTATCGTGTGTATTGCAAAATAGACCTTGGCATTGACAGCAGGGGCGGTATGAGAGATTAATATTTTATTTGAAAACGGTCTTGAATATCGAAGTGGCTGCACACCTACATCTGGCATGAATAAAATAAAGCGTAGTTAAGGTGCACGCTGGCCTTGCCCTTATTAATAGGTGGGCATAGGAATGAATTATAAAAACGATACATTGAACGATATATAGAGATTTTAAATATACTATCCCCATCCCTATCGTATTACGGCTTTACACTTCCGAGATACAATAATTTCATTGATTTCCAAAAATTACCAACTGAAGTTTTGTTTTAAAAATTCTTTTTTCTACCTACTAGGGAGTGTTTTATTGATAAACTAAAAAAATTCACTAGAAATACCTGTGCTGACACAGTCATAGTTTACAATAGTATGTAGATACAAAACAAACTGCTATTTCTTGGTCTTTATAATAAATTGTTTTATGTATGTATGCATGGAATAGTATAAAGTATAGTATAAAAATATATATGTGGATTACAGTTCTTTAAACGACCTTTTTACTACGCCACGTTCTTCTAACTATCTTAGTAAGATCTAAATGAAAATATTGAAGTGCGTTTTACAAATAATGAAGACTAGCGGTACACAATGGAATTCTGTTACCAATACTGATGTACGGAAGTGAAGCCTATAGCTGGAAGAAGAGGAACGAAAGTAGACTGAATGCGATTTAGATAAGATCAATTAGCAATGGCAATTCCGTTTTTGATATAGTAAAGAATGTAGATGTTAGGAAAGAATGTAAAGTTGATATTAGCATAGTAAATAGAATGGTAAAAGAGTCGCTCAGATGGTTTGGTTAAGCAAATGAATGATAAGAAAAAATATGACGCACGTGTTGACAGTACCAGAAAGAGTGAATGACCGCGAAAGTGGCACGACCAGATTAACCAGATACCGGAGGATGGTCCTGTTTGGAGCGTCAACAATCGTCGAACTTGTTTGCGAAGATGTACGTATGATTGTGGATGAGGCGAGAGTTGGATGTCAGGATAGAGGAGTGTGGCGCTCTATCCTCTCTCCCTACCCCTGCGGGAAATCGCTGTGATGGTAATAAAGTAAATCCAATTAACGTTTGTCTTAACGGTTAATGAAATACAATGCTAGTTACATGGTAGGTGAAGTTGTGTAATAATGCCGGTTGATACAAAGTTACTTATAAATGAATTAATTATAATATTTTTATTGTAAGAATTATATACTGTATAATTCACAATATTAATAAATAGTAAATGGATTGTGTAATACATTGTGTCATGCCGTGTAAAATACATTGAATGTGCCTCAAGATGGATTCAAGTAGAGAATCAAAACATGTTTCCGGATGCTGTCCATTCCGTAATATAAAACAATGGCAAAATGTATGCGGCGGTAATGAATGACGGAAATAACTGATAAATGAACAAATGTTTTATCAGTTTCTATATTATGTGCTCTAATGTGTACTCCATATGGCTTTTAGTCAAGTGCCTACTTATCTGTATCGCAAAATACCATGTCATTAAAAGTACGTTTGACATCAAATCCATATTGAAACTTTTGCTGCGTTATGCGGTGCCGCTGCGTAGACAGACAGTTTTTTCCGTGTGACGTATTCCGAAAATTTATTTTTCAAAAAAAGTAAGCATTTGGTTTTCGATCTATCGTAAATATTGTCTGCCGCAAAGCAACCTAACCATAACCGATGAGATAAATTTTTATTTACTTTTAAAATTCCCGCAATACATGCGCAACCTGGTAATAGATTATAATTTCGAAGGATTTCCATCATTATATTATTATCAATAGATCGAAAAGATTTGTGTCTTAGATGTTTAGCATGATTATAAAGAGCTTTTGCATTGTAATCAAGTATATACATATGTATATACACTCGCATGAAAATTTATTATAGCCACCCCCAAATATGATTATTTCATTCAATGTTGAAGAAGTTAACCATTAATTCAGTTTTTTTTAAATAAAGATGCGAACACGGAATGCGGAATTTCGTCAAATTTTCTTACTATTCTCAAAATGAGTTAAACGCTTGTGCTGTAAGAATAGGACTATCTTGCTGGTGTCCTAGAACCACCGACTACCAGATCACTAGGCGAGCGTCATGACCACTACTCCAACAAGCTACTCGAATCATTATTATTTTATAAACTCAATTTGTTTTTTCAATTAAAATAACATGTTATTTAATTTACCAATGAACTTTCTGGTGTAATGTATTTTAGCCTTCCTACTTTGCATAAGGGTAATAAAAAGGGGGAATAAGGGGGATATCAAGACAATTACCGCACTAACGTATTTGGAAACTCAAAAATACATAAAAAATTCATTATTAAAATAAAAGTTTCAGAACATTTTTTTAAAAATAATTTCGTACCTTATAAATAAACGAATTAACTTAGTTTTTACTCCACTTAATTTTTGGTAAAAACAAACCGGTTTCGTAAACGTTCCTTCCTCAGGGTATGCTTAATACTAAATAAACATTACAAATTATGAACAATCATACCTCAGTATCAAGTGTCCAAATGGGAGTGGGGGGTGCGAAAGAAACAGGTGATAGGGTGAAAGGGAACGTATTCAAGATAGGACTGTAAGTTAGATTTTTTGGTTATTCATAATACATTCATTATTATTTATTTATTTATTAATTTATATAGCTTCTAAATTATTTAAACGTCTACTTTTACTATAAATGTGAAGAGTATTGACTCCTGTATTTTTATCAAAACTATGGTTATTCTCAATAATTTGATTGGAAAATTAGGAAAAATTTGAATGATTTAAGCATCTTTTATGTTCTTTAATCCTAATATCAAAAGTACGACTCAAATTTAAAACAAAAATGACAGCATATTAAACATAAAAACATGCTTATAAATTAATGATATATTAAAATTTTATAGAATAAATCCAAGCGACATCCAAGCTGCCATTTAATAATGTCACTCTTATTTTATAGAATACACCTACACTGCTAAATAAAAATAAATAGGTACTGTTGTTCGTACGTTTAGATATTTTGTAGAAAGAATTCATTCTGTAAATCGTGTTAAATAAAAGATTTTTTCTTCTAATAACATTAAAAAAACCATAAAAAATATCTCTTCAATGAGCCCTACGCAAAAAATATACAATGGGTAATGAATTAAATATCGATATTAAGTTTTTGAAGATTCACATTTTTTGAAGTCGATTTCTCCATTCCATGTTTTTTGGGTTGGACTCTTTCAGCAGAATTATGGCCGATTGAACCAAGTGGTGTCTTACTTCAAGACAAAAATATTTGCCGAATCAATATCTGCTAAATTTTTAGGACATAGAAAAGCTTTCACTGTATAATAATTCTTATTTTTGTGCTGTTCCATTTGGTTTAACTCAGCCTCTGGTTGATAGTATAAATTTACAAAACTCTCATGACAACCCGCACAGAAAGACAAGGAGTTTGGTTTTGTGTTATTATTCTTATTGTGTTATTATATATTATTCGGTCATCAATGTAAGCTTCGCTGTGGTGGTAAGTGTAGAAATAAAAATTCGATTTCTTCTCATCTTTCAAAGGGGACCACCTTCGGGGCGATCCTACTCATCCCCTTCATTCACTTCCGACCACCCTCCAATCCTCAACTTACCTTTTTCACTTTAGTCCATTATTGGTTTTCATTCGAGTTGATGTCCGCGATTCCATATTTTCTACATTTCCGAACGAATCTTTTGAGGCAACTAAAACATTTAACTTGATAACCTTCGAGATAAATCTAAAGAATAGATTTTGAAATTCTAATCTTAAAAACGAACGAACTTAACCGGTGAAGGAAGGACCAACTGAGTAGTTAGGAAATGAAAAAGGTTTCGTATTTGTTCTTTCGCGATTTCGCTCCAGAACTTTCTAATATAACTGAAACTTCTAAAAGTAAGCTTTTAGCAGAATCGTTGGCGAGCTAATCTTTAAACCAATAAGATGAAAACACGAGTGTAAAATGTAAATACAAAAATTCTAATTTCTAAAAAACTCGGTTATTAAAAAAATTTAAAGCGTATACAGCCGCAGACACAAGTATTGGGCCATCTACATTCAGTGGCATATTAAAATAATTAGATAAATTTATGAAACAAAACAATTTCATTTCAAAATATATGAGATAGATTTAAAATATAGAAGATATAAAAATATACATATTTATATATAGTTTAGTTTTGTTGAAAAGCCAATATCCTTTTTGGCATATTGGTCACCAATTTGTAACAGATTTCAGCACCTAACTAAACTAAACTTTGCGAAATTTAAGTTTTATCATCTATTTTCAACTCAGATATAATTTTATTTTTTTGGGTTTCGAGTCTGGCGATCGGAGGTGGGCCAAATTAAAATCTCATAATGTGAATGCACTACAAATAGTGTAAGTATTGTACATGTTTCCATCACCGACCACATTGTCAATCAAATAGTAATGTCCGCGAACTGGCCATTAATAGACGCGCAGCGGGTCAGTAGCAGTCCGCAGGGCCTAGCAGCAAACAATCAGCGATAGCCGATTGCTTAACTGCTAGTATTTATTTTATTGTCTTAGAACAACATGCTACATTTTTTTATTTACAGCAGGGAGCATTCTCTAATTGGTATAAATTCTCTTTAGAAAACATCATGGTATAAACACGTGATTCCAGATAACTTATGAACATTAGATTCATTTACTTATTTCCTACCTCTGTCCCCATATCATTACACTACCACTCCATGCCCTCTTTACTCACACTATTTAGTTGTATCTTTCATGTTGGAGTCCTACCTATGCAAATTTTGATTTTGCAATTTTCGGCAACGTTGCATTAATATGGACCGGGTCATAAAAAATATGGAAAACATGATTTAAATACAAAATCTACATAGTTATTAGTGTTGTTATTTTAACCGGTGACATACTAATCGTTATTTTAAATTTGTATCTTATTGGGTCGATAATTGGCAACTAATTTTTTGCAATTCGACGGGCAACCATCAGTACTAGACAACAAAAATATTTCAATTGCATTCATCAGTTTTATCAAGAAAGTAGGTGGATTTGTCTCAGTCTTTTTTACTACACAACTACATTTTTATATATATTTTATAATAATTTTATATCATAAAAATAATAAAGAGGAACAATAAAAAATAGAAGGAACGGCATTCTAAAATTTACTTATGTTTGGTATACAGTCACTGATTAGATCGTCCAATTAAAGTTTTATTGTATAAACATACAAATGTCTAAAAATGTTCACAGGTTTTCATGGTTGTTTAGAATATTCTGTGTGTAGTTTTCTGGGTTATTCTGCCGTGTATATCTGATAGATCTGGCCGACGTTTCGGGTACCATTGCAAGGTCCATCATCATCCACATCGGCCAGAAAGGTCAGATATACAGGCGATCCCCAAAAACTACACACAGAAGATACAAATTTCTACATAGAAGACATCAAGTGCTGTTATACACAGGCATAACTAATATAAATAAGGGTTGATCTTAGTAGGTAAATTTTCTCGCAATTTCTAATATTTTTTCATTCAGCCTATACAAACTGCAGCTATATAGATATGTCCGGTTTTTCAAAACCTACAAATTGATCATTCGTAGGTACCTAATGAAAACTTAAAACAAAAATATTGGATTGTGACATAATTATCGATACGAATGACTCATTTCACGTGTTTTGTATTGTTTATTCCAGAATGTAACAATTTCATCAAGTATAATATTTTTTATTATATATTCCAAATACTTTACTACGTGGTGTAACAATGCTTCCGTTCGCGCACGGATCGCCGGTTTCGCGATAATATTTAATTAAAATATGTTATTTCAAATTTTCACGACCTTGTTTTAACTTTCTGAACGTACCATGATTTGATATTTGACTTAAACCACACAAACATTATCGCAAAGAGATCGGTTAAAATACTGCGCAATTTAATATACTTTTGCGAATAATATCGATATTAGGGAAATATGTTGAACTAATGTGAGACCTAAATTCAAAAACAAAATTATGGAAACGCTCGGATGACGTCAATAACCACCACTAAATAAAATTAAATGATGTTTTTATTTTACTTAGGTAAATATTAAATACCTACGTACGTTAAATATTTTTTAAAGAGTCATTCCATGTGAAATCACCAAGTATTAAAATAAATGGTCACTCGACCATTTCAGATATTTTTTATTTTTTTAGCATAAGTATCCCATCAGTTTGAAGCTCACAACAAATTTTATCTTATTTTTATCTGCCACCATCTTGGATCTGCGCAAAAATGGTACTTCGCATAAATTTGAAAAAAGTATTTTTCTCCTCATATAAAAGGTAACAGGTTCATGTATTCACTTACATATAAAATACACAATAGAGCTATAGAAAATGTATATAAATGATAGAAAATATAATATGTACTATGACTCAAGTGACTTAGAAATATGCTAAATTCTGACCTTTCAAAGTGACTTATGGTTGGAATAACATTACGAACATTTTGTGTTATAACTTTGACTAGTATATATTCCAGCTAGGTAGGAATTGAATTCCGGGCTAAGCTCTTTTCCTGTCTTTTTTTGGCTTCAAATTTTTAGAAATTCCAATTTTTGCTACTATTGAGGTCGAATATCTCAAATGGGGAACCAGATAAAATTAATTACTCCGTGCATGTGTAACAAAACCTGTAAGTATAGTTTTGTTAAATAAATAATTTCTTGAGCTACCACACTAGGTGATTTCACTTGGAAAGACTCTAAAGATAAACATTAAATGTTAGTTTGCTGTCACACAATAAAATGGTACAGCGAAAAAATATGTAATAGTAATAATTTTGAATGTAGAGTTGAACCTCGATTATCCGCGATAGTATAGACCGATCGTGCCTCGACTTCTGGTTATTTTTGACGACATTAAAAATAATTTTATAACTTACTTGTAAAACCTCCTAAGTTCATTTATCATAAAAAATTACAATTGATTACAGTTTTGTAAGAATATAATTTTACACAATCCTCTGCAAAGATTTTAAATAATAACCCATATTTCAATAATAATTTTAAGTAATAAAATAAAGATTTTGATTGGGCGGCCCTCGTAGCCCAGTGGGCATGACTCTGACTTCCCACATCGAGGGTCCCGAGTTCAATTCCCGGTAAGGTCACAATTAATCTATGTGATTTACTCAAACCTGGGTGTTCTGTGATGTGTGTTCACTTCTGTAATTGGGCGACTTGGCCTGTCGAGGCGTAAGAAACACCATCATATTACAACCCTAGTGTTATAAATAAAAATGGTTTAACCGATAAATACATACTGAAAACCATTTAATTCCATATTTTTGTTTGAAGTTACGTGCTGGATATATTTTTGTATATTGATTGTCTTTTAGGTTTAATATAACAAAATGTAACCCATAAAAACCAAATTTTTACTATACTCCCTTTCTTTGTAAAATATAACAATATTTAATTAAATTAAAACATAATTTATTAAATTATAATTATAAATAATTATATTAAAAAAATTGAATTAAAACATATAACATAACACTAAACATACAGAAATTTAATATATTTCTAAAATGTCAGATGTTTTGAGATGTCAAGATTTCATCAATATCGTACCTTATGAATTTCCAGCGTCAAATGATTTAGTCAGAATCAGATTTGAGTAATGTAGAATTCTTCAAAACTAAGCAGAAATCTAAAAGAAATAAATTATTATTTGATTTTTTTGCGTGTTTTTTAATTAATTTGTTTGTGGTCTCGTAAACTTCATTATAACACATAGAGCACATTTTCTATAATGTCTATCAGGTACTGAGATTTAGTTAAAATGTTGATTAATCTTTTAAAGCATTTTTGTCATTTTGTTTGCCCTGGCATTTTAACGGAGAAATATTCGTTTGATTAAAATGTAATTTATCGAGGAATGTGGGTAATGTTGTTTTGTAATTGTATATAAAATTGCACAACGGGTTAAATTTCAAAATGTCAACGTGCGGAGTGATAAATTTTTGGATGTTAGTCCTACTGAAAATTATTTCTAATTGATTATTTTATGAAAAGAGCTAAAAACTAAGAACTAAAAAAATTATCTACAATGCTTTTATTCTCCCTCATATTTTATATGGCATTATTATTTGGTCACAGTGTAATTCACAGGCGCAGGGAATGAACAAAGAACTTTAAACAGAGCCTTTAAAATGATCTTCAGCCTGGATCAATACACCAGAACCAATGACTTGTACAAGATCACCGGCATGCTTAACCTGGAGGATCTGATATATGTGGAAAAGATAAGGATGATTTATGGAATAAAGAATAAATTGTTGAAAATGAATACGTCCTTTACCAGAACAGTGACGTGCATAGACAACACACGAGAACAAGAGACTATATAAGAAGTAATATACCGAGGACTAATAGGGAGAGTTTCTTATACACTGCGATCGACTTCTATAATGGGATCTCCAATTCCACAAAAGAATTAAATAGTGTGGAACTTCTCAATAAACGGCTGAAGGTACTCGTGTTGGAGAGGAGACAACTATTTGACAAGTCAATGTGATTATATTTAATATATATACCCATTTATTTTACTGTATTTCCTGTCCCCTTATACCAGCATACAATTGCTGTTTGGGGACATGATATTTAATTTTTTATTTTAATTAATACAAATTGTTAATGTATGTTATATGAAAGATTTATGTTTGTCGCATTGAAAGGTTAATGTTTGTCGCACGGTTACGAAATTCAAAGTGTAAAGGATGTTTTCTATTCACAATTAAATAAAGACTCCCATGAAGATTTTAATACTACCTAGCTACGAGACACTGTATATAAGTTTTATATATATTAGTTTTATATCGTCACATGTCGTCACATTAATATCAGAAAAAATATTTAATAAATATTTGCTCAGAGTAATACAGAAATTTAAAAAAAGAGACATATTCGAACATGTTTCATATGAACCGAAAACTGCTACGAGTACCTACCTACCTACATATCCGTTCCTGTAATTCTGTTCTGCCGTTCCGGAATAGAATGGAGGGGATTTATTCACCCTTCTTTAGTGCAACCCCTCTAGGGCCGCACATCACTACTTCCAGTCCCTACCTAATAACGAGACTTGTAATAAAATAAAAAAACACATCTTTAGGTGTGCATTTTACAACCGCACTGACGAGGTTATTTTATTTATTTATTCTACTTCTTCATTACATTCCAAAAGTGTGCATACTTAATACATTGAAATATTACAATTACAATTTTGTAAATTTAGTTTATAACGCGCCGCTAGGTGAACCTCTTCTGGGGCAGCTATATGTCCCAATTTACAATTTTTTCTTATTCTAGGTAAAATCATAATTATGTTAAAAGTTACTAAATATCTACGCTTCGCACGCGTAGATTTTTAGTATCTTTTAGTCATATTTTATGAATTTGGGTATTAACCTTAACATAGAGACAAATGTCGTGGCGGACTTTTTTATATAATTTTTTGAGTTCTACAACTTTTCTACAGAAATAATCTAAATATATCTTATCGTTAAGGCAGCGTTCGTAAAAAACGCATTGCTCGACCATTTTTTCGTCGATTTTAGTTGTAAAATAGGTAACCACGAAAAGCCGTTTTATTTTAACGAAATAATATGCCCTGCCAATGTCCACCCTGAAAGTCCATTCTAAATATTGATGAAAGAATTTTTGAAATCGGATGAGTAGTTTCGGGGATTACCTCCTATATCTAAACATTACCTCTTTATACATATATTGGTATAGATCCCTAAAGAAAAGAAAATGAGTTATAATATAAAAAATTATATATAAAAGATTGATTAAGTAACAAGAGTAAAGAGGTAGATAAATAAAATAACAAAAGTAAAAAGATACACCTATTCAATAGTTGAATATATTAAAATAGATATAATAAGTGAAATAAAAAAGTGATATTATAAATAGGCAAATATGTGCCAGTTATAGGTCGTCAAGGGTGTATCACTTTTCAGCATATTTACTACGTGATGTTTTTAACCAATTAGTTATTTAGTATTTAAAAAAGCTGTATTTTACAATTTCCTTTGTTTCGTTCATAAACTTTAAAAGACACATGAGGAGATGAATTTAAAGTGTCTTTGTCCAAAGGAAGTTTTCATAAATATTATGACCCAAAACAATGATTTAGATAGCGTCTCGTAATTTAGCGTAATATTAATTCGTACTTGAACTTAATTAAATTGGAAATGAATTATGTTTAAGACATTTCGTTCGTTCATTTTTAGACATTGTTTTAGAAATACAATTATTATGAAAGTAAATTTTTAATTTTCTTATTCAATTAATATTTTTTTTCTTATTCAAATTTCGATTTTCTTTTTCATTCTTATTCAATTTATATAAAAAAAATATTATCACGCCGTTTATTTGCGAGGATAGAACACCGCATCTGCCAACTCTTGCCCTTTCCTACTTGTTCATGTTCTTAAGCAAGTATGTAGTCGATTATAAAGGTTTCCAACAGGCTCGTAATTCAAAAATGCCGGTTTTTCGCAGTCGGTACTCGTGTGACATCATTTTTTTCTTTATCATCATGTACGTGAATTATTCATCTTATATAGATTCGCCACATACACTTGCGAATGCATTTACATTGCATTACGGCTAATCAGGCTTAGGTACTTATCTAATTATGGTACATAATATTGAATATTATTGGATGCTCAGTGCTACTTGATATACGCTTAGTTCAATTATATCTTACTTGCTTGAAACCCGTTTCAACGTGTAACACACGCTCACAAATTCAGCCGAGTCCGCGCTACTCCGTAAAAACTCGATGGGAACATTAAGGGCCGGTCTTATAAACGTCCGTTAGTTAAATATCAGACCAAATAAACCGAAATTTGATACAAACGTCATATTTTCGTTGCTGCTACATTTTCAAGGAAAACGTTTTCAGATAGCGATGTCCAGCTATTATTATATTCAAGTTTGTCGGATGAAGAACAAACTCGACGATAAAGAATGTTCAATATACGAGTGGATTATTTTAATATTTTAGATGACGCAGATTTTATCAACCATTTTCGTTTGTCGAAAAGGTCTGCTTGACAGCTTCTAGAAGATATTGGGCAAAATGTAAAAAGGCGCACGCGTAGGAATCTGACATTATCATCAACCACAAAATTGCATGTTGCCTTGAGATTCTATGCTCTTGGATCAATATTATTAGCTGCTGCAGACTTTTTTGGGGTTTCAAAGGACTGCCAGTGTAGAGTTGTGGGAAGTATCCCAAAATCCGATGCGTGCGAGAAATTTTATGTTATGTTTGTAGAAGTTATATTTCATTTCCATAGAAAAGAGATATAATTAGCCTCTAACATCTCTAAAATCACAGACAAGAGCAGTAAGATATTGCAATACTTACGGACGGTAAAAAAAGTTTTATAAGACGAGCGTCGGCAACATTTATAAACGAACGGCCATCCGTTAGTAAATTGTCGATTTACTAACGAAAATTTCGTCTTTCGTTTATAAGACCGGCCCTAAAGAGTAGTACAAACTTTCGATATCCTTGACCTTGAAAATAGTATGCTTGCAGTACGATAATTATACTTGAGATATTACGGTATTATTTGACTGACCTTGAAAGTCATGTGCTTCACATAGCAAGAATTATACTCGAGATATTTTAAAACACTGGTAGATCGGTATACATCTTCATTCTGTTCCAGATCCCTGGACTTATATCAAACAGGACGTATACTACACGATTTTTTCCTAGAATAAATAATGGGAAAATAATCCGTTACCGTGAAAAAGACTCATATTGTTATTGATAGGGTTGTATAAAATAATTTAAACGCTGCTTATGCTTAATACCAAAATACATAAATACAAAAGCAATTGGATGAAAATTTAACAAACTTTAATTCGCCCGTATTCTGAAAATAGCAATCATTGCTATTTCGTTATCTTGATTGTTGTAGTATAACATAAGATTATGGATATCCGATATATATTTATTTTTTTCTGAATATATTTACAATTCATTCTATCATTAAGACTTTATTCATTTTTTATTTATCATACAAAGTGTATAAAAACTTACTTATTATACATTATTATTATCAATTTATCACGTGTAAAAGCGTATTGTGTAGTGTGTCATATTCAAAATGTTCATTGTAAATATGTAATTTTCGAAAAATTCACAAAATGTTTTTACTTTGTATTCTAATGTCACATTAGGACTATATTTTCTGCTAATAATTAAATCTCTTAATCTTTTGTTTAAATTTTTATTCATTCTTTTTATATTATTCTTAACATGACTAAGTTTATTTCATAACATATTTATCACTATTCCTAAAGGTGGACCTGTAATTGGTCATCTATATTATATTAATGTTTTCTATGCTTCTTTGTTGTGCTGTTGGTCTTCCGTGAATATTAAATAAATAAATAAATATAATAGGTTCATTAATGACCTATTAACGGTATGTTTATAAGAAAGAAAAAAAAACATTGTAACGCCGTCAATTTTGACGTTCTTAAGTTTGACAGGTTTGGAAGTAATGAATTCAACCAATCATTAAGCTCTAATTCCAAATCTGGCAAACTTAAAAACGTCAAAATTGACGGCGTTAAAGTATTATACAATAACTGTCAAGGTACCAAAATAGCAATAATTGCTTTTTTTTCCCGACCAAACAAGACGTATACATATAAGTTGGACTATTTCCAAAGCGGGCGTTTACCGAGGTACCACTGTATTTTACACCAACTCAACATTGTTGGTCTAGAGTCCTTCCAGAAGACCAACAAGTTAGTCCTGTTTTCACAGTTTGAAAACAGGGTGTCTCTTAGCTAGTAGTAAAACTTCAGGGAGTCTTCTTCACTCAATTTTGAACGGAAAATATTTTTTACACTTTGGGTGAAATGTCGACAATTACGGAGATAAGCGACATCAAAGTATGAAGTATTTGTAACTTAAACTTAAAATGACTTATATGGAATATTAAAAATTTATTTGCTTAAAAAAAATGATTAAATCCTTGCAGAAATTTGAAAAATTATTTTTAATTTTTTTTGTACTTAATGTGAATAATTAATCTTTTTTTTTTACATTCTTTGTAATAATATGAATAATTAATAACAATTTGTACGGTTTTGTTATTTTATCTGACTTTTACAAAGATTTTTTAACATTCCTTTATCGTAATTAAAGTATTGTACATTACAATAAAACACGTATGAAAAAATATATATCAGAATAAGAATCCCGCCTGGGCTAAATACCGCAACTTTATCATACTATCATTTATTATCATTTATCATCCTAGAAACATTTTCCGCCTGCGCCAAAAATAACACAAAAATATTTTTAGCCGGTAGAAATTATGTTTGGTACCACTGCTCCCGTAGGGCTGGGCGCGGCAGGGAGAGGGGACGTGACGCGGGGAGGGGCTGGCCTTCGGATGAAATGCCCTTGTACCGACTGAGGCCAAGGACGCACGTGCTCTATCTTAACCGCACACGCATAGCGCGGGTCGTGTCCCGCCAGCAGCGGCCGTCCGCGCAAGGCCCGTTCAGCCGGCAGCGCGCGGAGCCGAATACGCCACCCCGATTACTCGTGGCGCACATTTTACTCACCCTTAACCATTTAACGTGCTCGGCTTTGATTCAGTGAGAACAAAAAGTGTTGTATTCGCGTCAAGCGAGCAGGGCGCACGATAAAATAGAGCATTTAGAATCGAGCTTCTTCAATTTATGTCCTAAAATTGCGCGCCGCTTTTAGATTTTTTTACATTGCTGTCTAATTATTTTCTTTTCTTCGGATACGAAAATGGACGGCAAAGTAAATAGGGGTATTTTCGAACAGAGCTTCCAATATTTGTAAATTTATGTCATTCGCCCTATTTTTAGGGATACACGTGCCCTATTTTTAGGGATACACGTCAAATATATGCTAATGCTGAGCGTAAACTTTCAATGAGAAATGTTAAGATATCATCAAATGTCTTACTTACCACCAGGCCCTTCCTGTTGGGGTAGGCAGAGAGGATGGAGCGCCACGCGTTTCTGTCCTCTCGCATAACTCTCGCCTCATCCACATTCATACAACTTCGCATACAAGCTCGTCGATTATTGAGGCTCCTAACAGGACCATCTTTCAGTATCTGGTTAAGCTGGTCAGGCCAAGTCTTTTGCGGCTGCCCTTTTTTTCTGGCACCGTCAACACTTGCATCATATAGGTACCATTCTTCCCACTCTTTTCTCATTCATTCACTCAACATGCCCAAACAACCTGAGCGATCCTTTTTTAATTGTATCTCTATGCTCAGATCAGCTTTGCATCATTGCATGATTTATTAATACTTCACTCTATGCCATCTTCAAGCTTCACTTCCATACATCATTTCTATTTTGCACCGCTAGTCTTAATTATTTCATTTAAAGCACCGTTTCCTGGAGTTACACTCTCTTCTTTCTTAGGCTCATATTAATAGGCTAAAATCCTTTGGATACCACAACAGGTAGATAAATTTTACCGTGGTTATTCGCGAAGGTATTTTAACCGGTTACATAATAACCGTTTTTGAGATTTGTATCTAATTTTTAGCAAGTCGAGGTTGACGGCCAACCATCAGTATTGATAGATTTGTAACCGATATATAACAAACCGTTATACCTAAGTTATAAATCAATCCGATACAAAACTCAAATAACAGTAACATCAGTAACCGTTTAAAATACCTACTCATTTCTAGGTTCAACTTAGAGTTGAACAATTGAAAAGGGTTAGAGTTAAATTACCAGTATTCTCAATATATTTGATATTTTATATAATACACACTTCTTGGATGGGAACCCGCATTAGAGCAATTTAATAATTGATATGGAAGGGCAGGCACAATTTATTTTATATTTGTTAGAAGCGCAGTGACCGGAATGCCCAAGAAATGATCCAGTAAATGTATTTTCGTGAAATATAACACCTATTCATAAAACAATATATAGAATCTAGAGAGATATAATGAATAAAATAGGACGTCGTTCTGTAATTAATTTATACCCACATTACACTCAGCAAGTGTGATATATTTGAACCTTAAATTATTCCTTTCAATTTTCACACGAAGCAAACATATTGTGGTGAGACATAATGTCTTTAAATAAAATATTACTTTGTTTGGCACTAATTTATTGAGTTATTACTAACTAGTTTCAGCTCCAGTCTGGGCCTTCGCCAGTGTTGAATATTACTAATTAAAAACGTTGTGATTCTGTTATTAATTAACCCTGATGAAGGCTCAGCTGTGAACTGAAACTATTTATTAATAACTCAATAAAGTGGTGCCAAACAAAGTGATACTTTATTTAAAGATATTCCTTTCAAATTAGCGAACTAGGTGAATATGTGACCTATTTCTCTGAAGGTATATTTTTCTTAATTCTGAATGAAAAGGGTGGCTTCCAGCCAACTTAGATACAGGTAAAGCTATTCAGAAATTGTGAGATTGGGGTAATTAATTATTCATAAGGTAGTAATTTTTTTTTCATGAGGTAGTAATTATGTATCTACAAAGTATCAAGTGCAATGTTAGTGATAAGTTGAGTGAGTCATAAGTCCAAGTGTAAATATGTGTAGAATAAGTTTTGTTTAAGATTATTTTTTATTTTCTTTAATTTATTTATTTATTTATATAGGTATATATTTTTATTTATAGACATTATTATGTAATTACAGTAAGTAAATGTTCAGTTACTGTTCTACCTTTGGAGGTAAGCCAGTTGTTTGCTAAAGCTTTTATTTTATTAATTGAGTATATTCTGATTTTCGGGAAGTCTGTTTTAAATATGTTAAATATTTTATTTAACATATTATTATTAAATATGTTAAATATTTATTAAATATGTTAAATATTCTGATATATTAATTGGATACGTATAATACGTATAATAGCAACACAACGTAAAAATCCAAACAATAATATGACATTATTGAATTATGTTAAACAAACTTTTCAGAGCGCAAAAGACTATAATAAAAGTAATACTAAAGATGCCGATCCGAATGAACTCAAAATAAATATTCAAAGAATTCAATCTGGCAAATATATGCAAAAAATTAAGTTACTCACAAATATCAAAATTCAAATAATTTTCAATTTTCTAAACCCGCGAGACACAGTAAAAATAAAAATGACTTAATACCGATTATAAAAACTACATATGAGCAAAGATCTATTAAATTTTACTGTATTTTAATATTTACATTACAGAGATTATTTATTCATGATGATTATTAGATAATACTAACCTTGTTATCTCTACGCTACTTTAATATTTTCTATTTTTTTCACTATTTAAGTTGACTTTCACTTTACCTTTCGGTAAGAGATTTTGTTTCTCTCGAAAGTTTTAAAAATATATAAAACAATAAACTCGCTTACAGGTAACAAGGTTAATATTATCTAATAATCATAACTCAATTGTACAACAGACTGCCAAAGGGAATAAAAGATCCCACAAATAGTACAATATTTAAGAAACATATTTAAAATGGATAAAAGTATTAGGCAACGAAAAAATGTAAAAGAAAGTAATGACGAATACTGCTTAATACAAAATAAAATAAAATAATGATGTAATCAATAATTTTGTACACAGCCCACCTCGACACAGGATTATCCTAGTGAGGAGGCACTATTAGCATAATGAAATAATAAACCTTAAAAAAATCAACCATGTTAAAAAGAGGACAAAAGCTAGACGGATATATTTATCGGAGAAGCCATAACAGCGCATAATAAAAACCTTCTATGGAAGACCAAAAGGAAAGCGAATGAATTAAACTATGCACATAAGTACATGGTTCAAAAACGGCCGGATCTTTGTAAAAAAAGACTCCGATTCAAAATTCATAGTTATTTAACATGAAGACGATTTGTCCAACTTACTTAAACAGTAATAATATATACGACATATGTATATACTGAGCATATGAATTTATAATGTATTTACTAAGCATATGAATACTAAGCACATGAATAAAGTACTCTTTCGAAAAATGGGTGATATAGGTCATTATAACAATTGCGAAATGATTTGGATTTCAAAATGAAATTTGTATAAAAACTACTTAAAAAATATCAGCCCTGATGATGGACCCTGCAATGGGATCCGAAACGTCGACCAGAAAGATATTGAATCATGTAAAAAAGTTATCCATAAACCTTTTCAAGTAAAAATATTTTTTTTTAATAAAAATAAAATAAAAAAACATTTAATATTATGTGTATGAATATTAGAAGCATAAATGCAAAATTTAAAAATTTTCTAATTATACTTACTAATTTCTCAACTAAATTTCATGTCATCATACTGACAGAATGCTGAATTGAGCTGATTATATGCAAAAAGAAATAAAAGAAGATTATTCTTTTAACAAAAATACTTTGTGTTAAAAATATGGATTACAGACAACATAGTAAAATTAATACACAAGAGAGACAATCTATTAAAAAGGGTAAAGAAAGATAAGGGAAAACACTCTGCTCAGGGAATATTATATAAGATATAGAAATTCATGTAATAAAATAATACGTGATACCAAACAGCACTACTACTCAAAAAAATTTTAATAACACAGGAACTAAAAGCAAAAAATTTTAGGAAATCATTCAAGAAGTCACAAACTCTAAATCGAAATGTAGGTTCGAAATTACGAACATAAAATAAAAAATGAAATCACCACCTTAGAAAGTGATCTAAACATTATTACAAATTATGCAAATAATTATTTTGCGCAAGTTATTAAAAATTATTAAAAGTTATTAAAAATTATAAAATATTAAAAAGGCTCAATTAAACAGAGATACAATTAGAAAATGAATCACCACAATAGAAAACATTGAGCAATCATTCTACATACGTAAAGCCACTAATAACGAAGTGGGAAAGTCTATTGATGAACTAAAACAAACATTCTCCTTTGATCCTGACGGAATCAACTCGGTTATTTTGAAAAACATTAAGAAATACATTGTACTATCAATAACACACATTATAAACACTGGGATCGAGAGCGGAATATTCCCAAATGTTATGAAACAAGCTATAATAAGACCCATTCATAAAAGCGGATGTCCTCTCGATATAAATAATTACAGACCTATATCGCTTACCAATGTCATTTCAAAGATTACAGTAAAAATCATCAAGAACAGACTTATAAAATACGTAGAGGAAATTAAGATCTTATCAAACAATCAATATGGCTTAAGAGAGGTCGAGGGACAAATAGTGCATGTTTAAAGTTAACTTCTTTCCTTACGAATCATATCGATAAAGATGACAAATGTATGGCAGTTTTTTTGGAGCTAGCTAAAACGTTTGATACGGTATCGCACAAACTCCTTAAAAAAAAATGTTCGAGATTGGCATTAATGGAAACCCTCTAGACCTATTTCGAAACTATCTCTCGCAGAGGAAACAATGTGTTTTTATAAACAAAAAAAGAGGGAAGATTTAAACCAAAAATTTGGCGTTCCTCAAGGGAGTGTCCTAGAAACTGTTCCTGATATAATATAGTAACGGACTCTGTAACATGAATATTAAGGGTGAGGCGATTGCGTTTGCTGATGACACAGTTCTTCTATTCAATGATAAAATGACATTTTCAACGCAACAATAAGAAACAATATCTACACTACCGCACCCAAACTAATTTGTACATTATATCTTCCCTTCTACTCCCGTCCCACATTCCCCTCCACCCTCTCCATTCGCTATTAATGTATGTTAAAGTAAATTTTTAAATTCAGTGGAAAATTTTTAAGATTGTTTTGATTCAAAATAAATAAATAAACACACAAATACACACACTCACACAAACTCACTATTGGACATGTTTTTTCTTATTTATTATCGATTGTATATATGTGTTTTCTTGCAATTGGCCCAAAACTCTGTACATCAATTATTGTTTTTTTTTCAAGATTGATTAATTATATGGTTGTAAGAAAACCAATAAATGAAAATAAAAGAAAATAAAATCCCGGGAAAAACTATTTGACAAAGCTAACTAACCATGGTATGAAAACCATTAAAAACTGGCTGGATGTTAATTTACTAACTTTAAATATTTAAAAAAAGTAAATATCTAAAGTTCTCAATAACAAAAGCGGGACAACCGGACAACCAAAACTGGCGATCCATGCGTGTAACAACTTTAACCAATGCAAATACAGGAAATCATGTGCAGCGACAAAATTTAATATTTAAGCATTTGGATTGATCACAGCCTAAGATGGGATCCAAACACTGCCGCTCGTTTAGAAAATTTCATTCATTTAGAAAATTAATTTATATTTTCAAAAATTTACGCAACATTCTGATTGAGGAGACATTAAAAATGGTTTACTACGCTTTGTACCAATCCATACTAGGATATGGAATAATTGGCTGGGGGAGTGCCACAATAAATATTTTAGATCCTCTTATTAAAACTCAGAAATCCATCAACACCCAACAAAGAAACTTTTTGAAGCATTTAGCTTTCCTAATATACAACTTTACGGTAGAACTGTAATTATTTTTTATCGCAGTGATACTGCAACACATCATACTGCAACACACCACTACATCAAGAACCACTTCACAACATAAAATACAAGTCCCTCATATGAAGACTTCATATTGACAAAGACATTTCCTGGATACAGGATGCTGGAGAGAGTAGACAGATTAGAGTGACAAAATTTTCTGGTAAGCGGCTTAAAAATTTACGCAAATAAATGGCACTAGCGACTACCGATAGCAGTAGTAGAGAAAACCACACTACCCAACGAAGTAAATAAACAAATAGGTTTACGAGTTTTCTGTGCGCGCGCCTATGAATCTCGAAATCTTAACTCGTAAAATTATGATTATTAATGATGAACATTTATTATTATCGCTGCATTGCTCGTACTCCTCTTATACGTGCATGACAACATTTTATATCGTACGTTTTACACAGAACATTAAGCTGAATATTTGAATACTCGATTTTCAATATTCCTAGCACTTTTATAAATTCATTTAGAGAATCAATTAATAAACTAAAATAGTCAATATCAAGCATTCAATATTATAAATTTCAACCAAATCTATAAACTATAAAATTTTATGTTTATGTATAACGAACACCAATGTCAATGGAGCATGTTGTCACGTGTCGTGGCTGCTGGAGGAATGAATGAAAACGCTGGAATGTAATAACGGATTTATTAATTAATGATTAATTAATTAATCAAACGTACAAAGTCACTTAAAACTATTTAACTTAACGCTATTACTTAAATTAAACTGTTTCGTAATTTATCACTCGTAAATAAACACTTTATAATCGCTTTATTCACTAGAACATTTCATCCAATTTCCGCACGTATAATTCGCTTCAGTTTATTTCGCTACGTAAGAATCGTTCGCTTGGCCTTCCTGGCCTCCGCAGCTCGCGGCTGCCTTCGCTTTGGTTTCGCTGTCAGGCACGCTAAAAACAACAACTTTACTCCCGCGCGCCTCTCATTTATATCTGGCCAATGCTGGTAACGAACCTTCTAGGCGTTCCCAGTGTTTAGGAGACGATTCTCGTTGCTTCTAGATTCTTGTAGAATATTTCAGATGCATCCGGAAAGCCGTAGAACATTGTAGACCGTTCTCGATTCTTCGATAGTGTTGTGACCTTTTGAAACTGTCACTTGACAGGAGTGCCTGATTCTTTTTAGCCTCAATACAATATATTTATAAATACATTTATTTTAACAAACAAGTTTAGGAGCTACACGACACGACCGATCCTCGACTTGCATTTTCGTTTTGAATATTAAAAAACGTAGCGCGCCGTTCTTTCCATCAATTATATGAAACATCTGCTTTTAAGGCGTATCTGAAATTTTCCTGACAAACCCCTCACATTTTAATATATTTTTTGCGTTTAAGGTAAAGTACTATAGACAGTAAAAAATAAAAAAATGCTATAAAAAACATAAGCAATATAAACATCGTAAAAGAAAGAGGTATAAAAACATAAGTTATATCAACAGTATAAAAGAAACAATATAAAAAATAAGTAATGTAAACAATAATAAAAAAACAGTATCAAACTAAATAAGAAACCAGATATATATAAAATAGTAAAATAGAAACAAAGTTATATTGATAAACAAATGAAATAAAAAAATTCTCTTTCAAGCCACTCCATTATATAGGCACTGAAACAATTCTTCCTCATGGATACTCAACCACAAGACCAAGCTACTCATTTATTATTTTAGTACTAGCCTTTTACTAGCTTATTACTAGCCTTTTCATTCAGGTTCCGATAAATTGTGTCAAATTATTTTTCCCCGATCCGAAAAATGTTTTAGGGATGCTAAAAATTTTAACAAAATTTCCACATGGGGATAATATCTGTTCAAATTCGATCGCCTGCCAGCGAAAAGTGGGTTATTTCGGGATTCTAAATATGCTTTACAAAAGCAAAGATGATGCCAATATTAATTTGGGAAAATAAATTGGAAAGAAAGGGTAATGTGTCGACATAATATATTATTTTACGCGGAAATAATACAATGACGTATTTGAATATGTCCGTTCATTTTCTTAAAAATGTTTTGTGAATTTAATAATTTACTTATCCGCCCTCTGTATACAGGGTTATTTGGAAAACATTAATCACCTCGAGTGATATACGACATCCAAGTTTGCATTTTTAAAAAATATTAACTTATTTTTTTGTAACACATTTTTACAGTAACTTATATAGAATATGAAAATTTCATTTCCTTTAGTAGAAGTCAAATTAATAATAATAAAAAACCTTTCAAATGGAATTTCTGCACGATTTTTATCATTTTATTTAACTTGTATTAAAACGAATTTTTCGTAATCGGTATAAGTTACTGTAATGATAATTCAACCTTTTGTAAAAAATAAGTCAGAAAAATTGAAAAAAAATGCAAACTATGATGTGACATATCTCCATAACTATTGATATTAGGTCATGGCTGCTTCAACATTTTCGACTCATAATCAGGAATATAATCACGCGACATTATTAATGTTTTCCAAATAACCCTGTATAATTTGAAAAGGCTATGTCGCAATATTTTATTGCACATCTTTTAGGTCGACAAAATCGCTACCAGAAAGTTAATAGAATGGATTATTTTTTTTTTTCTTAAAAAGCATTTTATTTTACAATGTGTATTTTCACAAGTTCGTAAATATAAAGTTTTCTCGTGTTTACTAACACCACCAAAGTCAGTGAAGGACTGGGTTCTAAACATAACTGAAAAAAATTGCGAAAAAATGCACAGACATGTAAATAATTGTATTACTTCTACGCGGCTTTTCATCCAAGTAGCGTATTATTGGCAGTAAGATATAAGTAGCGTTTCTTTTAAATCGAATGAAATCTTATGTCTTATTTATTTATTAATTTGCGAAAAGTAACAAACCTTGTATAAACCCCACTGACTGATTTTAAAGGTCTACCGGTTTCGATGCTGAAGTGCATCCTCGTCAGGATGGATGCACAATAACTTCCATAGATTAAATTTATAAGTCGAGTGTTAGGTGGGGGTGTGGCCCCATTTGTGATGGGGGGGAGGGTAATTTGACAGCCAGACATTGAAATGGGAAATATATATAATTGTGGATAATTTGTTAAATTTAATTAGTTGTCAAATTATATTATATTATTGAGGGACTTCTTGATTTCTAACATCTCTAAACTATCTAGCCTAAGGACTCATGACCTCTAAGGAAAATGAAAAAACGATGCCGTTTTCTTGTTTCAAAGTCTGCCCTGTCACCATCAGATGGTTTGTGTATTCTGAGAAATTATTATTTGAATGTTCTGCATCTGCACGCGCCTGCAAAGCGTCTGACATCTTGCGATAATCATATTTATTATTATAAACCGCTTTGTATGTTAAAATTATTCACTCAACATCATATTTGATATTGAAAAATTTTATTATGAAAAATCTGAGTTCAAACGTGATATACTCTTCTTAATACAAAATTATTTCATTTTACATTCCTCTGAAATATTTTGGTTAACCTATTGTGGTAATATAAATACTTTATACAAAGTATTTGCAAACCTTTGCAAACAAAGTTGCTTACAAAGTGTTTATTAACTATTTTTACAAATAAAGAATAAGACTTTTCGTTCATGAATCCGACCGTAACTCAGTTTAGAGGTTTAACATATTTTTGCTGCGAGATTCCAAATTATCCCAATAATAATATTTTTGTTGTCTGTCCGTAATTCCCTGTAATGTCCGCAACTACTTTGATAAAAAACTTTATTTTTATTTTCTTTCTTTCAATATCTTTTTTCTTTTGACATGCTTTTCACTAGCTCTCTTTATATATATTTGTTATTGTGGCGAAATCTAGTAATTGATTTATCACCAACTTCCCGACTAGCTAGAGCTCTGAAACTTTCAACATTTACGTTAAGTTACCATACATTATTAAATCAATTTTTGCAAAAATTGCAAATATTGCAAAAAATGCAAACTTTGATATAGCATTTTTCCATAACCATTGGTCATGATTGCTTGAACATTTTAGACTAATTATCAAGCCAAAACTTCACCTGTAAAGTTTTTTCTGCTAACTATGAGACACCCTGTATAGTGCGGTTTAAGAAAATTTTGATAAGTGTCAAGACAAAACTGACTGTTTTCAAATTTGTGTGCAGGCCCACCTTAATATATGGCTATCAAATTTGGATTTTAACGAAGAGAGTGAGAGCAAGGATCCAGGTTGCCGAGATGAGTTTCTAAGGGGGGTAGCGGGAGACACACTGGTGGACAGAGTGAGAAGTGCCGACATAAGGTATACACTCAGCAAGGAGCCCCTACTCCTACATATAGAGAAATCACAAACGAGGTGGCTTGGACATGTGCTACTAAGAATGCCAGATGAACGAGTACAAAGAAATATCCTCTTGGCAACGTCGAAAGGAAGGCGACCGGTGGGTCGCCCGAGATTAAGCTGGGAGAAAGAAAGAGAAAAGAGTGTACGAAAACAGAATGGATACTGACCGGTTGACACATACGGGAGCAACACGAGACAGGGGAATATGGAAGCACCTTGTCGAGTATTTGGAATCCCAACCGTACTAGGACAAGAGATGAAGATGATGACAACTAATTAAATACTAAGCAAACTACTTTCTTCATTCTTCACTTTAACAGTTATATTGGGTAATTGCGATGGTCACATCAAATCGCGGCTCACAACATGCTATTATTCTTATTATATTGTAGATATTGTCTGTATAATTTTAAACAACGTTTTGCGTTATTTCGCTGCTATGTTGTAAATCAATCAGTAAATCTTCAGCCTAGGAAATGCATTTTGATTTTGACGTTTATGACTACTTGAAGTCGAAAATCGCAGAATTGCATTGTGTACCGTTGGTTTTGAAAGCTATCAAATTAAAATTTGTCCATCAAGCTCCATGTATGTGAATACGGATATCTTCCTAAATTATTTAATAAGTTAATAAAACATCAAATCAAATTTGTTTTAAAGATTAAGAAAATGCTCCATTCTTTAAGCTTTATACGACTGTATGGACTTGTGGCATTTATTTTCTTTTAATAATAGTCAAAGTAAAGGATATTCTATTATTTATTAAAATTATTGCGAAATCTATCAGGGCATTTTTTTTAAATTTTGTACTTTTTATACCCTTTTTTATGGATTACAACTTTTTTACTACAATAATTAAAAATAATATAAATTTAAATTCAATTGAACTTTGTAATGCACACTCGTTGAGTTAAATTTAACACGAATATAGTTTCGAAAGGAGCAGTCCCTCCCATGATCAGGTGTAATTTATAAATAACTTAAATACAGAAATTATGAAAATATTTGAGTAAAGTAATTAAATATATGGTTGGCGAATTCTGAGAAATTGTTGTTAATACCAACCATTCTTTCGATAATCACAGACTAAAACTACTACACTCGGTTCCTCATAAAGGATTGATAATTAACAATTTGGAAACCGTCGAAATCCAAAAGAACTTGAATTCTTAGAAAACACTCGTAAACAATATCACATTCTTAGAAAAATCTCAGCTTCTCAGCATCTTCCCCTTGAAGACCACACAAGAAAATCATCCCATTGCTCCGCGACCCGTTACTATACTCAATTTTTGTATTTAGGTTAGTTTAAATTACATCTGACGAGAGAGGGACTGCTCCTCTCGAAACTATAGTCGTGTTAAATTTAACTCAAAGCATTGCAAAGTTCAAGTTAGTTTAAATTAAAATATTCATGTCGCACCGCAAAGTTACTGCCATATTAATTATTAATAAAATAATATTATGTATAGATATTATTATTTAATATAAATATACAGTGCAAGAAAATCTATGATAGAGGTGGTGAATTAGTCGCATTGCCTGAAATTTTTATTATTATTATTATTAACAATTTAAGGACCCAGTCAATTTATTCATCATTGAATACGATAGAAGTGCCCGTTTAGGAAATTTAATATATTAATAATAATATAATTAATTAAGGATGAATTATAGAAGTCTCACAGAGACGGAGCCATTTATATATGAGAAAGGTGGATGGAAGTCTCTTATACGATGGCTCAGGGGTTACAACCTGAACGAGCTGGCTTAAATGATCACTCTACACAATGCAAAGTTCACCAATTCCATCGTAGGAAACTTCCACATCGTAGTTCGAATCAAGATCATTTCATATATTGCACTGGCCTCTGCTAGAGATATTTGTTGTTATTTTTTTTCTCATTAACAAGTTAGTATACATATATTTTGTAATATTAATATTAAAATATAATCTATATTTTATTTTTCAAGATGGAGTTTTTTTATCAAGAGGTATTCCTTATTTTTTATCAAGAGGTATTCTGAATACATATATGATATTCTTTCAAATTATTTCATATCTACTAGAATCCGCCTGAAAATCAATATTTTCAATTTTTAACTCCAATCAATTATTCAATTATAAAATAGGCAAAATGGAAGGCAATGGAAATTGTTCATAATTAACATTTGGTAATTTATTGATTGTAGATGGTAAAACATATTTGTTTTAATCGCATTATTCATTGGCGGATTCTAACAACGAAGGCTACAATAACAAAACACTAACAAAATGCTTAATTATTAATAAATATTCATAGTGTTTTCAAACACAGCGATGCATATTGGACACTTATCTCGATGACATATCAAAAAGGTTGACATAAGTTTCATTAGCGCCATCTTATGCCTCTGCGTTAAAAATATAACAGACAATGAATCATACCTCGCATCGCGCCCATGTCTGTACGATATTTACGCGTTTTTCGAGACAAGCATCTGAGACAACTTTCATCATGTATAGTGAAGAGGGACCCGCCACACACCCCAGGCCGTTTTATGAGCAATATCGGCAATCAGCTATACCCATATCGGCACTACACTTTCGCAACCCAATTCGGCATTTTTTATGCCAAATTGGTCATCACAACATACACAAAACCGCTCCACTATCATCAAAAGAAAACCGTACAATAAAAAGCAATAGAATGAGATATGATGCAATGATACACACACATGTGAGAATGATACAATGATATACATGCCATAGATACAGTTAAACTAGGTACAGTAGTCACTCTCCTGAGGGAAAAATGAAAAGAAAATTGTACAAAGGAAAAATTGTACAAAATGTGAAAGGACTCGCTAGTCCGGAAAAGCCACTGCCGGCGGACATAAACCACGGTCGATATCAAGCTTATGAAGTGACAGGAACGGATCAAAAAAAATCTTGTCCATTGGATTATTTTCAATATGTACAGAGTGTTTATATTTTAGAGGTATGAACTTGAAAATGAAATAAAGGACTTACAAATGAAATGTGGAGCGCGATGTGTGGCATCTTGTTAAAACCAAAGCTCGCCTATCATGGATCATGGATCACGGATCTATAGCGCTTCTCAGGGGCTGTAACGTTCTGGTCGGCATTATTTTCGCATTCCGTTTTCGTATCTCTCATTATAATATATTATATATATATGATATTATATATCTATATTATATATATATTACATATCCCACATATCTATATAATATATATATATATATATATTATATATAATATATATAATATATATATATATTAATTGTCCCTTACATATGAAATTGGCGTTTAGTATGGGAGGAACATAAAGCCGATTTTTTTTTATTAGAATATATTTATTTAATCAAAGTATGTACCATTGCTATCTATGCACTTTTGCCATCTCATAGGTAGTTCATCGATCCCTTTACTAAAAAAACCATTCGGAAGGGAATCAATAAAATCTTTGAAGGCGGTTTGGACTGCCTCATCGGAGTTGAATTTTTTCCTTTGCAAGAAGTTATCCAAATTTCTAAAAAAATGGTAATCTGTTGGGGCAAGGTCCGGAGAGTACGGTGGATGTCTTAGACATTCCAATTGAAGCTCCTCTAATTTGGTAGCCGTCTGTTGTGCAGTGTGTGGTCTAGCGTTATCATGAAGCAGCAGTGGCCTAGAGCGATTAACCAGCCTCGGTTGTGTAGCAGCTAGCTTTTCCATCATGGTTTGCAGTTGCTGACAATAGACATCTGCCGTAATCGTCTGGCCAGATTTAAGAAAGCTGTAGTGAACGACACCATCACTAGTCCACCAAACGCTCACAAGTAACTCGCGTTTGTTGATTTGCTTCACTCAATTCGTGAGGTACCCACCTTTCAAGCTTTTTCACCTTACCAATTTGCTTCAAGTGGATTAAAACAGTTTTATCACTAACACCGCAGCCTGCAGCTAACTCGGATGTGGTTTTGCGATGGATCCGCTTCCACAATAGCCTTCAATTCTTCATTATCAACTTTGGTCTCCGGCCGTCCACGGGGCTTGTTCTGCAGGTCGAAATTTCCAGAACGAAAACGTTGGAACCAAAAACGCACTGTGTTTTCTTTTGCGGCACCGTCGCCGTACACATCATTAATCCTTCGAGCCGTTTCTGCACCACTGGTGCCACGGTGGAACTCGTACTCGTAAATAACGCGATATTTCAAGTTTTTCATTTTGTAAACTGAGTGACGCAAAGAAAAAAACAATTGAGGAAAAAACAAATGAATATAATTTTCAAAACACAAATACAAATACATGAGTAAATAGCTGTATAAATTTGGATTGGGAATTCCTAACCAAAGAGAAGATATTTGAGATCAAATTTGCCAGTACGGCAAAACGCCAATTTCATATGTAAG
>JADDOH010011041.1:0-33218 GCA_016648135.1 Agrypnia vestita | reverse complement strand
AAGAAATTTTTTTATGTTTAAATTAGATAAAAAAAATTAAACTGGCTGTAACCCGTCAAAAATTACGAAACTTTGATTCACGTCTTTGCTAAGCTCTAGAATATATTTATATTATTTTTTGATGCTCCATCTCCGGCCATTTAATTTCGTCTTTCCAGCCACGAATTCGAAATTACGGACGTTACACGAAGTTATGGAGATAGACAGACAGACAGACGATTTTATAAATTAAACAGTAGTACTAAATATTTTTAATTTTTAAGGTATATTGCGCAGATTCATGTGATGATTTCTGATCCAACGCATCAACAAAGCAAAGACGTACTTAATTTGGAGAATTCGGTTACTTTCACCTTCCCTGAGACAGCATTCATCGCAGTCACGGCTTACCAAAATCGTGAGGTATGGACTGATAAATATTTACATGAAAACCATCATGTTTTATACATATTTAGTACAACACAAATCTTCTTCTTTAAGTTCATGCGAACTTTTCATTATTTACGATGAGCTTATACGTATACACTATATCCATTATATTATATTAAATAATATATAATATAGTTTTATTTACGTGGTATAAATGTGTCTTATACATGCATATCCGAGGGGGAACATTAGTGATACTACATAGATAATCATAATATGAAAACTAGTAAAAATTATTCCATTTCAGAATAATTTTTCTGTACATTGACAATATTAATTTACAATTAGTACATACGAGGGGCATAAAAACAAAAACGCTGAAAAGCTCATCAATTTCCAAATCCTCGCTCGGGCTATAAAATCAGGTACAAATACGTTTATCTCAGTTTCATATATTGCGTAGTGACGGATTTATTTTTATACACATATATATGATCATTTTCAAACCAATTGCAATTGTTCTCTGTCAGAATTGCATGGACATTGAAAATAATAAATTATACTAAAACGCACAGAGAGTCCTTTATTAAAGGTAGCAGTTTCCTGTTTCAGATTACAAAACTGAAGTGTTCCAGCAACCCATTCGCCAATGGATTCCGCTCGTCAAAGGGATTTTCAACAACGACGGCAGTGGGTAATCCACAGATGAGTTTTCCAAATCGAACTCAATTAAAACTACCAATGAACAAAACCGTACATAAATTGGGCCTAAAGGATATTGTTACTAAAGGACTGGAAAATAAGCCAAATGCTCAAAGAAAACAAAGGATTAATCAACGAGACAATTATTATTTTCCGAACAATACTTTAGGACCTTTAGACTTTCTTCATAAATATCCCAAATTGCCAATTAAGTTTGTAATACCACCGGTTTACAAGAATATAATGTCAAATACAACAAGTCACTTAAGAGAAAATTGATATTATTAATTTGAGAAAATTAACAAATTTTGAGTTAAACCGCGCTGATTGTTACTCCCTTTCCTTTAACTCGTAGCTTGTCTGCTTGTTGTCGGCTTGTTTATTAAACTATATATAAATCGTTAAAATTTCGAAAAAACCAAAATAATACTATAATTATAAAATTTTTTGAAACGAAAATTATTTAAATCATTTTTATCGTCGCCACGAGTCTGCCTGCAAAGTTTCAGCTCGATTGGATCACGGGAAAAGGTTTAAAAATCGATCCATAATTTTTGTAACATTTTGAATTATATAACTATTGACTTAACGACCAATTTTGGTCACAATTGAATTTTTGTATCTTAATTATGGCAATATTTATTCATTATTATATATTCATTATAATTCAGAATATAACAAGAAAACAATGTATTAGTAGCACTTATACTATTTTAGAACTCTCGTGGATTTGACTAATAATCAAAAATCTATATCTAAATATTTTAATTTGATCTAAACGTCCGATGATTCCTTGTTGTTCCAAGGCACAATATGTAAAACAAAATTAGTGAAATGTATGGAAAATCACATAATGATAAAATTAAATATATTTGTCATATATTTCATACATTCTGTGCATGTAAAATATATTTAATTTCAGATTTTATATACATATTTCATAGGGTATAATTGAGACCCCCACACTTAATTTTTTTAAATTCATGAGCAGCTTCAACGACACTGGGCGTCCCTGTACCTGGCGGTGCTGGGTAGCTAACATCCCCATACTTGCGCGACTCCATCCACGTTCTAAAATCATGTCAAATAAACAATATTTATGTAAAATATAAAATCCCAGTGACACTCGTTCCAACTAGAATTACATTGAAAGATGTGCCAATTTCATTTGAAATGATCTTTGTCTCCTAAGGGTACATATTTCAAAATAATAAATCTAATGAAAAGACTAGAAAATGCTAATATGGTAATGCTGCTCTGCTGTAGGTAATTATTACTTAACTAGATGTAACCCGTCAAAAATGACGTGTCATTGGTTCGCAGCCTAGTATATATTTTTAGTATCTTTTTGATGGTCCACGGAGACGCGGCGCTACACGCGTTAAGCGGTCGGTTCGGGTTTGCTGGCCCGGGGTTCAAGCCCCATCTCCGGCCGTTTAATTTGTTTTTTTTGCCGTGAATTCGAACGAAATTACGGATGTTACTCGAATATTTATGGTCAGACAGACGGACGGACAAACGGACAGACAGACAACGAAATTATTATGTTTGATAAAACGTGTTCGCAGGTTTTCATGCCTTTGAGATTGGAACGCACCAGAAACGCCCAGCCGACAACGATTCGGATCCCATTGTAGGGTTCTCAGAATTCTCATTTCCATTCCCATTCCTACATATGAAGGCGTCCCTATAAAAAGGGTCTATATAGTACATCAGGTCAAAACGTGATGCTATTATTTCAAAAGGGTATATATAACAGTATGCACGATATTTATGTGGTACTTTATTTTTCATGTTTTCAACTTAATCTTGGCAAAATTCGACCTCAAAACAACTCAAAGAATATAGACCATTATTATCTGGTAGTAACAAATATGACTGATGCCGACAGTTCAACGACGTCACGGATGAACAAATAAAACATAAAATTACTGTCCATAATTGGCAAGTGAATATAAGAAAATAAAAAGAAAATGGATATTCTTGTTATTTGTTTCAACAAGTGTTTATTCTCTCAGCCCAATAAAATTTTGTTTTTGAATTCGGACCCTTTTTATAGGAACACCTTCATATCATATAATATTTGTATGACAAATAATACTTCTGAAATTCAATTCATGTCAACATAGGGACATTATTAAAAAGAGGTTTTTTATTCTCCTATATTATGTAACACTAAAAATAAAGTAAAATGGTATACTTGAAATATTCTTGCAGCTCCTTGTTCTCTTTTATCAGCTGATTGCGTTCGTCCTGGAGGGACTTCCTTGAGATTTCTGCTTCGGCGACCAGGGCCCAGAAACTTTTTAATTCTTCATACTTTTCTAATGACTTTGGAAAACATAATAAGAAACTAAGTGTAAGAAACAATAATGTAATATGATTAAGCAACTAATTAAGGGTAAAAAATGTAACTATAAAAAATTTGCCCACAATACTATCACGTGCAGATGTGAATTTATTACATCAAAAAAAGTATCTACATTATTGGCATTTGTAAATAGCAATAGAAGACGATTTATCCTTCATATTTTCAAATGTTTCGAAGCGTAGCTTGCTGTCGTGTTTTTGTGGATTTTTATAATAAAATAAGGTTAAAAGTTAGTATAAATTCCCGTCATTATTATTTTACATAAACATAGTTATAATTTATACTGGTTGGCATTAATACCCTATTTACAGAGCTTTACACCATTAATTAACACTAGAAGCGCCGCCATCCCATTTTTGTCCCATCCGCAAGTTTGTTCGTCTATAACTTTTTTGTTTTTTTATTTAGGTCAGTGAAACTTTTTGACTTTTAGTAATTTTATGTATTTATATAATTCAAAATGTTTTCAATTTTATAACAAGAATAGTTTATTAAAAGAAATAAGATATACCTAGAAGTGCCGTTTGTCCCCAAAAATACTAGTATCGTAGGCACAATCAATAGAGTATTATACAGTACGTTTGTGCTAAAAACCGGTGATGCATCATTGAATGTTAATCAGGCTAAATCGAATAAAAAAATTCTAATGCTCAGCAACAACATTAGACTCTCAAGTATATTGCATTCCTATACAACAATAGACTCTAGTTCAAAGAAAAAACCTGAGACGATATAATTCTATAACAGCTCGAAATATGGAGTAGATGTCATAGATCAAATGACGCGTAAATGTATAGTGAAGGCAGCTTCAACCGTTGGCCAGTTCATACATTTTATAATTTGTTAAATTTAGCGGATAAAAAATGCGTAGGTGCTGTATAAAATAATCAACAATAGCAAAATTAAACGCAGAGACTTTTTACTGCAATTGGGAAAAGAATTGGGAGAAAATTATATGTCTAGTAGAAAAACAACCATTCCGAGAGATTCCATACGAGAGAGAAAAGATAAACGAACAAGGTGTCAGGTCAAGTCAAAATGCTCAAATAATAAGTCCTACGAGAAGTGCCACCTGTGAAAAAAACTGTCTGCAGTAAATGCACAGGTAAAGAATATTATTTATGCGTTAATTGCTCTACACATAATGATAACTAGTTTATAAATATTTAATAATTTATTACAGTTACAGTTACAGTTACTAAACCAAAAAACATTAATATAATAATAATAATAATAAGTTTTTTTATTCATTTTTTTGGTCTTGTGTTACACCTCGACCGCCTAACTAGTATAACGTTAGACTTTTAATTCATAATTTGTTTTTCAGACAATAAGGATTTGATTTAAGTTAATTAATAAACGTGTTTCAAATACATTTTTATTTATATTTTATGTTTTCACAAATTTATGTAACACATTTTTTATAAGCTTATAATGCTCCACTCGGTGAAACCTGTTCTGGGGCAGTTATAATTAACAAATCACTGTAATAACAATATTATTGAAGAACAATTTTAAAAAAAAATCTATACATATGTAATAATTCTATATGATAATCTATACTTATAAAACTCAATGTCTGTCTGTCTGTCTGTCGATTCCGATTCGATTCATATTTTGTATACTTATGCTTTGGAACCCGGCGGGTAACATAGGCAACATTTCCCCACTATTCTCATACCCCTACCCCTCCCCTGACATATTTTCGATGCAAATCTGTACCGTTTGACTGATCAGATTCAAAATTTGGAAACTTATTCTTTAGGACTCGGCGGGTAACAAAGGCAATATTTTCCCTCAATTCTCATACCCCTTCCACTTCTCCTGACATATTTTCGATGCAAATCTGTATCGTTTAACTGATCGGACTCAAAATTTGGTAACTTATTTTTCAGGACTCGGCGGGTATCATAAGCAAAGTTTTCCCCCTATTCTCATACCCCTTCTTCTCCCGCTGATATGTTTTCGAAGCAAATCTGTACCGTTTGACCGATCGGACTCAAAATTTGGAAACTTACTCTTAAGGACTCGGCGGATAATATAAGCAACAATTTCCCCCTATTCTCGTACCCCTTCCCCTCCCCCTGAAATATTTTCGATGCAAATCTGTACCGGCTCGGCGGGTAACAAAGGCAACAATTCCCTCCTATTCTCATACCTCTTCCCTTCCCCCTGACATATTTTCGATGAAAATCTGTACCGTTTGACCGATCGGACTCAAAATTTGGAATTATATGCTTTAGGACCCAGCGGGTAACGTGTGCGATATTTCCCCCCTATTCTTTTAACCCTTTTTCTCCCCTGATATAGTTTCGATGCAAATCTGTACCGTTTGAGCAATCGGACACAAAATTTGGAATTATATTCTTTAGGACCCGGGGGGTAATAAAAGCGACTTTTTCTCCCTATCATTTTACCCTTTACCTTCCCCCTGATAAATTTTCATTGCAAATCTGTACCATTCGATCGGACTCAAAATTTGAAAACTTATTCTTTAGAACTCGGCGGATAACACAAGCCACATTTTCCCCCTGCTCTTTTACTCCTTCCTCTCCCCCTGATATATTTACTATGCAAATCTATACCTTTCGACCGATCGGACTCAAAATTTGTAAAATTATTCCTTAGGACAACGCGGGTAACAAAAGTGACATTTCCTCCCTCCCCTTTTACCTTTTACTCTCCAACTGAAATATTTTCGATGCAAATTTATACCGTTTGAATCAAATCTTTGTTTACCCCCCACAAATTTATTTTCAACTTAATCCCTAACCCGTGCAACGCCGGGTACGAACAGCTAATATCATTATAATAAATAGAATGGGACAAATATGTCCCCGACGGCGGTTCTAGGGGGGTCTTAATCTTCGGCGTTTCTATTGTTAAATAAAATAAAAATACATTTTATACAAATATATTACACGCATATTGTAAATAAATAAAAACTTCAGATATTTTGTATTGAATTACACGATACGTTTCAATTTAATAAGTACCTAATTCATTTAACGATCAATCATTTATGTATAGATAAATTATTAAGTTATGCATTATTTATACCTCATTCATCCTAGGTGTTTCCGTGTCCTTTGAAAAAATCAAAAGAGGATTATTATCCCTTGTACTACCAGATGCCTCGAGCGCTGTCTGCAGCTTCCGACACAGCATATCCATTCTTAAAATCTGCTCGCCTCTCTTTACCACTGCGTTTATCCACTGAAAATAAAGGTAATTGTAATGCAGTACACCTTTTTCAGTAATCAAATGAGTTTTCTTCATATTACTAACGATTAAATATCTATATTATTTTTCCAAAAAATATTATGTTTATACTGAAATCTCTCATATGCCCAAACTATTCTTAGAGTATATTTTTAGACAAAACTACATAAAAGCAATTGTCTTTCAAATCATCCTTAATTATATGACGCTAAAATACATCACCCTAAAAACGTTTGCCGCGTATAGCAAGGACTGCGAGACGAACGAATGTCTTTATTATTCGGAAATTCCGTGATAAAGAAAGGCTCTCAACAACACGATGAAAAAGAATTCTTTCCGAAGAGATGAAGAGAGAAAAACCTCGCATGTAAAAATATAGATTTGTACATTTGTTATAATTACGAAAGTATCCATGATTTTTGTCAATCCTTAATTATATTACACTATAAACACCAGAGATAGTTATAACATGAAATGAATTTAGCTCTGACACAAACCGCTTTAAAGTGGTCCTCTGTCAGATCGGGATTTGGAATTTGGCTGCGGAAGACAAATTCCTTTTAAATACAAATTCCGTACAAATTTTACGCAACCTCGCTTGATTCACTAATGCGCGACGAATTTTACGCTCTACATTAATCAATATATATAAATATATATATGTATATATATATTTATATATATATATAAAGAAACCCGTGTTTGCCTATCCGCCAAGTTCTCCTCAACCAGCCACAACCACCCACCTGTGGTTATGGTGGTGGATAGCCCTTGGTGTCACATTGAAAATATGCGAGTTTGATGGGGGTGGCTGTGCGTGGGTGGGAGTGGGTGACGAAAATGTGCTTTCTAGCACATTGTTTTGTAATGGGAAGGCCGCAAATGCTTCAGATTGTTTCAAAATAGGCGCGCTGACTGTGTCGGTGAGGTTAGTAGGTTCCGGAAAAACCTGCTCTAGAAAGTTCTGGAAGGAGAAGGTTCTAGAAAATTCCCGAAAGTTCTATAAGGTTCTAAACTGAGTGGCGGAATGAGTCTGTGTGTCTAGAAGGTTCCTGTACATTCGAATTACTTTAAAGTTCTGGAAGGAAAATGTTCTAGAAGGTTCGCGTAAGTTCTATGACGATCCAAACAGTGTTTTAAAAATCAACCCGTGCAAAGCCGCGCGGACACAGCTAGTTAAGTATAAATTAGCAACACATGACATATGTAACAAATTCTATATTAAATAAGGCCAGCGAATCTTTTCGCCCTAATCAGATTTAGCCACGTATAGTAAATTTATAGATATTTTTTGTATTTTGAATATTTATTCAACCATTTTGAAGGGATCAGCAATAAAACAGAATATCTACAAGTACATGGCAAGTAGATAGTTTTCCAGGATCTTCAAAAGTGTTTTTTGTTTCAAGGGCGCTGAGAGGCTTCCATTATTTCCCGGAACTGGGAATGGGAGTAACTTTTGATTCACATCCTCTCAGCAAAAGGTACCTTTGTTTGTACGTGAGTTTTGCTGTAAGGAAAAGCCTTATCTTATCGGTATCTGAATTGATATAAAATTCTTCAGTGCAGAAAAAAGCTTAATTATAATAGGTAATTTTAAATACAACAACATTATACCCACCGAAGAACTGAAAAGAAGGTATACCTAGGCTAAAAAATTATTTAATTTTATAATCAATTTTGTAACCTTAAACAATGATCTGCGTTCTACTTTGTATTGTAGTATTATCCTACAACATATTTTACTTAAATCAAAATAAGTTAACTCCACGTATAATAATAATAATAATAAACTTTATTCCAGTATATGAGAAGGTTAGTGCAATCCCACGCATAATAGATAAAATATATAAAGGAATAAGGTATATAGCAAAAATTATTCAAATAATAAAGTATTGCTAACGACTGTTTATTACCACCACTAAATATATCACATTTAAGTTATATTTCATTCATTTATTTTCTTTTGTTGATACGCACGGGCATAAAGTATTTAAAATTACACAATACAAATATATAATAAACTCATTAAAAAAAAATAGAGAACGTTGGTTAACAGAACATATCCAATCAACATATAATACAATAATTTTGCACTGTATATTATGTAGAAAAATACAAGAAGTAGTAGGTACACAATTTTTTTGGGAAAAATTAAGTTTGTAGTACCTACAAACAAAATCAAAGAGTGGATTCCGATAATTACTACATTGCAGAACATTGAGAAATTTACATATTCATATATAAATGAATACCTATTTACTTACGAATTATTATATAAATGCTACAAATTCACTCAGTGAACATTTTTAATGGTTTAAATCATCGGAAAATATATCTAACTGACAAGCATAAATCTAGTAAAACTAAAAATAAAAGACTTCTGGACAATTGCAAATCAAGTAAAAATTCAAATTAAATCGTAGGAACAAAAATCACTAGGTGAACTTTTTGTAAACAGTGATGTAAATCATGTGAAAATATATCTGACAGATAAACATATTCATTCCCATGCCTGAGTAATTTATTTATCAGTGAATTTAATATATCGTAACGAGACGCTAAAAAGAATTACGCACTTCTGTCACTTGTCACAAAAATATCGAAAAATCCAGAACGGCCTAGCGTGATCTACAGCTTTCGGCTGAAACATTCGAGAAACATATACAAAAACCTAGAAGCCACGAGAATCTTCTCGAAAACACTTGAAAAACCCAGAAAGTACAAAGTACCAGCATTTGTCAGATATAAGATATATAATAAGACCACGCGCGGGAGTAGTGAGTAGTTGTTGAGTGCGTTTGACAGTGAAAACAAAGCGAATCAGGCGAATAATCTAGCCAAGTTCTTACTTAAGTAGCGGAATAAATCGGAGCGATAAGTACGAAAACTGAATGGAATGCTCTAATGAATGTAAAATTAAGTGTTAAAGCGATAATAAAGTGTTTATTTATGAGTCATAAATTACGAAATAGTGTAATTAAAAGAATAAAGTTAAGTTTAATAGTGTTATGTGACTTTGTACATTAAATAATTAATTAATCAGTAATTGATAAACCGCTAATTAATTTCCAGCGTTTTCATTCATTCCTCCCGCAGCCACGACACGTGACAATGTTATTTGTATTTCCAGGCTGTTATTTTTTGATGGTGATCATTCTAGGTGACCACATGTCAAACACTTGACGAAATTTTTATATGGTCGCTCTCTATTGTTGTTTATATATTGTTGTAATAATATATAAAGAACAATAGCGCTATATATTGTTTTAATAAAACTGCCTTCATATAATATATTTATGAATACATAATAATAAAAAGTTACATTCCAACTTGAATTAAGAGCAGAATTATGGAAGAGCGGGAGATGCACGGCCAAGTGTCAAATATAATTTCAAAAACGCGCGCACATTTAAGCAAATATGTGTTTACGTAAAAGTCACGCTTCAATGTAGGTACTCACTGCCATTCTATTTAGAGAATGCTACATGTGACTGAAGTGAGAATGCTACATGTGACTAAATGAATATTAGACAAAGTATGAATGCAGCAAGAAGAAATAATTGTTACGAAGGGATTAGAAGCAAAAACATCATTTTGCATATGACTAGAATACAGAGCAACGTACTGGAATATGATTATGATAATGTCTTGACATTCTTCATAGAAACTTTACGCATCCCTTTATTCCTTATAGTTTTAACATTTTATAACGATGTGGTTATCCTGAGAATAGGGAGTATAAGTTAGAGCACCAAGCGATGTCTGCTTACGTCCTCCGACTCGATATGTAGGTACCCGTGCCTCTACGTATTGTCGTTAAACTTTATTACAATCATAATTATAATACTCTAAGCCCTTAAGCGACGGAGAGATATTTAAAAACCCTATTGGCTTAGGACAAAGTAACACTTTAATGTTATGTCTAATTGAATGTAATTTATATAGATGATTGGAACATGCTACGTACCTACCGTGGCATTTATATTTTTCTTTATATTTTTCAAATATGACGCAAGTTTATTTAAAACTATAATTACTACTTATCAGTCGCAGTAGACATCCACTGTAATCGATTGACGAGGTTTCACGAGAATGTTGTGGATATTACCAACGCTGGACTACCGCACATGTACAAGCCATGATGTAACCATGATCAAACCTGGCTTTAATTCACGCATAGTTTGATATGCGTCCACTTCCACTACAGGGTTCAGCATTCTTTTCCGCCTTAGGATGCCCGCGTAGCCAGTTTTCAAGACTAAAAGCGTCAGATCGGAACTCCTCAAACCATCGTGATGTGTAGTACTGTACGTTAAATAGCCACTTACTCGCCAAATCCGTCGTTGATATTTAGAACTAACAGCCCTGAATACGAAAATAGTTTCAATGCTAGGACTCGTATTCTAAAATAATTTTTTTTTCCATAATTTCACAAAAATTATAAAGTAAACTGTAAAATTAATCCCAAACCAAACAACGGTCTGAAAGAGTGATTATATATCTTCGTAATAAAAAAATAATATGTCAGAGTCAAATACATTCAAACTTGGTATTTAAAGAAATTGGACAATTCCTATGTAATCAAATAATATCAATTTTACCTCATTCCCGCATCTTTATAGATAAAATTGAGTGTGATTTAAAAAAAAATGTATTACACCGAGCGCCCTTTTGAAAAAAATGTTTTTGAATAATGATAAAAATTCCAAACACGTTCGAATTGTCAATTTAGTTTATGCGTCGATATTATTATAGTTACGGATGAATAATAAACATTCATGAACGTGCTCAGAATAATATAACCAGAATATTCTGAACGACTTTGAAAACCTAAAAACATTTTTAAAACTACATACTCGTGTATTCAGCGACGAGAAAGTACCTAGGTGAAAACTCCTTCCGATGGACCATTCAACCAAAGTAGGTGAGCATAAAATAATGATAAAATTATTGTTTTTAGTTAATATGTTTAATAACAAACCTTCATGGTCATATTACTTGTGTCTACAAGATCAGTAAACTGATTCAAGTCCAGTTGCAGATCGCCGTCCATTTTGTTCTTGGCACTATTGTACTCATCCCTGTTGCGTTTGTAATTGGCTCTGATCCCAGCCATCACAGTGCCATCTTCATACAGCTGCACTTCTTGCCTGAGCTTCTTCAGCGTTAACTTAAAACAAAGTCATTTCACGTATTTGATATAGTATTTTAAACTATTAACATCCCAAATGAGCCAAAAAATTACTAATCACGCAAGGGACGCTTGGCTAAAGTCATTTGAGTAAAATCAGTTCCTAATTTAACATAAAGTATGGTTAATCAGTTGTTGGAAATTTTTCATTTGTTCTTTATTTTTTGCAAAAATGGCATTGATAATTTTTTATTTAAAAAAAATTGGCGGTGTTTATAAAAAGAGATCGCACTCCGAGGAAGAAGAGTGAAATGCTAATTCGGACATCGAACTTGACGACCACTTATCCGAACATAGCCACAGAAGTGGGACTGAACAAGATGAAAGCGATACGAATGTGGATGTTCATCAACAAATCTCGATCTTTTTTGACCATATAAAATTTAATTCCCTTTTGAGAATATTGCCTCTGAATATGGAAGCCGAAGACTGATTATTATATTACGAAGACTATTATTATTATTATGATAAGAAGCCTTTATATAATTAGAATTCTTAACGAAAAATTTGCAAGTTGTGTTTACAAAGTCGGTGAAATTGTGGATGAGATGTGGATAAACGAAAAAGGTGGATAAAATTAAATATGGTGTTATTTTAGATACAAAATTAATATTGGCAACAATTTTTGAATGTGTTTTTAAAAAAAAAATTCTTTGAAGATTGGAAAAAAGTTGAGTAAAAATAATTGTGAAATTATTACGTGAATGTAACTGCGCGGACGATGCCGGGTCCTAATGACCCGGCATCGTCGCCTGCTCAATTATGGTCGCATCATTGGCGCCTGGTTAAACTTTTGAAAACGCCAGTGAATATAATGAATCATTACACAGATACGAAACTGAGATTAACAAAAACATTTAATGACGTCAGTCCCCTGTTCAAATTTAGCGCGAAATGTAAACTTTACGATATAAATACGAAACAATTTATTCGTTGTACCAAAGTCAAATATTTCATAAATCTGATAATCTTGTTTGCTTCGTAATAATAATAATAATAATAACTTTAATTCATTCATGACCATTTTCCCGGGATCTTATAAATTGCAGTCAAGCCACAATATGTTTATTCAATTCACTGTTTTGCGAATTCCAAAGACACCAGCCCGCAGAGCCTAGCGACAGCAATGAGTAAAAGCCGATTGTTTTCTGATAGTTTATAATACAGACCACCAAAAAAGATATGAATCATCATTTGAAGACCCCATGGCAAGAAGTTGTTAACTAACATTTTTGTCAAAAATGAGTTAATAAGCCGTCTAAACTAAATTTTGTACGCTCTTTCCATTAAAAATAAGTTCAGAACTTAAAAATAATTAGAACATGTTCAAATCATAGGGATGAACATAATAACTACACTTTTTCATAAAAATCAACTCAGTTACTAATGGGAAGAACATGTTATCTTCAATAATAACATGTTCATGCCATCATTCTAAAATTAACTCGTCCTTTAATTTGATTGGAATATTTATGGTTAATATAAATTTTACTCTGGCAGTACTGTCATATATTTGTTTTTATTTGAAGACTATTATAATATGTATTTACATATTATTTTTCAATAATTTTAAATGGTACATACCACGTTTTTTATTATTAATTAACATGCCAGGTATTTTGTAATTTTGGATGATGGATGGTTTAAACGGATAGCATTTGAAGGGTTGTTTGATGTTCGTGTTTTACCAATTTTAAAAAGGTGTTATTTTAATAAAAATGGGTTCCAGAGGCGAAAAAATGGTATTTAACTTTATTTTTTTAGGGAAAATTAATATATTTTTATTTTTTGTGCATAAATGCGTTTTTTTACTTTGTAAATACTTTTTTGATATTTTAGTGAAATAAATCAATAAAAATTAATCTTAAATTAGCAATAAAACATATTTTTCAAAGGCGAAATGCAAATGTCTAATTATCTCAAAATGACTTGAATATTACTTCTTGCATTGGGGTCTTCATATGTTGGTACACGGTTCCACAATTTGTTGTAATACGTTTGACTTGTTTAAAAAATATATACTACGGGCTTGTACATTTTGAAACAATTATGAAAAGGTCAAACTAAATACTCTTAAAAGGTATAATGGCTTAGTAAATAAGTCGCGCTCTTTGTCAAATCGATGATTTTACTTGAAGAGATTCAGTTTGGAACTAAATTTTAGAAAAATTAAAAAAAACATCGTCTATTATAAAAAATACGTTTTTTATAAATACTGGGGAATTTAATTATGCAAGGATAAAATACTTCATTAATTACGATAAATTATAAAACTGACTCACAGAGACGAAATTATTTATAATAATATATACAAATGTATACGCAAGTCTTTATAGAATGACCCAGGGCTTATGACCTGTATGAGCTGGATTAAGTGATAACTTTACACAAAGCAACGTTCACATTTCCACCGTACGAACGTCCATATAAATAGATTCATCTCTGTGAGACGTCTATAATATATCTTAATTAATAATAAGCCCTCTATGGACAAAATCCAGTAATTTGTTCTCAGAACATGCAAATAAAAAATATTGTTAACAAATACTTTAACTATATTAATATAATTGTGTTTTAAAGATACGCAAAGGGGGACATCCTTCCGATGTCACCCAATCCCCTCGCCTAATAAGGGATTGAATTAATCTACACATCTATACAGTTTTGTACTCTGTGGTAAAAAAAATAAGAACAGCTAAATTTGTTCAAAACTAATTATTTTAGAGCGGAAAGTAAACGAAATAATTAAGTAATTACGAAATTTTCCTCCATCCGACGTTCTTGTTTGATGATAATATTGGACATCGTTGTGTCTTTTGATCTGAGTTTCTCCAGTTTTTTCCTATTATCCGCCGTCCTTGAAAAGTAATCCTTGAGAACTTCTTTGTAAACATCCGAAATTAAAGTGAATCTCCGTTCTAGCATATTTTCCAGTTCTTTGCGATCATTTTCGAACTGAAAGTAATGAGTGTATTAATTAAACCACAATATCGATATTCGACAATATAGTTCTAGCCTAGAAGATAACTAAAGTTTTATAACTTTGCACTACAGCTCTAGTGACACTTCAGGCATTATGGTTGCCGTGTTTTGCAATACACAAAGAAGCGTGCGCCCACCTCGAAAGCTGTTTGCGTACTGACCACGGCAAGGATAAATACTAACACACTTGGCCCGATTCTGAAAATAACAATGTCTGGATCTTTAAGATCTTTATCCCAACACTTAATAGACGATAATAAAAATTAAAAATAAACGAGACATAGCTTTACGTCGGTGTTTGTTTCTGTAAGTTTCTACATGAGATAGACACAGAGGGAGGGAGAAAGATGTAAATTGTTATCTGTCAAATGTCATGATGGGAAGATCTGAATACGCGGCAACGCGGTCATGACAAGTTTAGCCATGACATTTCATCTGGACGCTGTGGATGAAGAAATTAATACGTTTGTAAGAAACAATCTTTCTTATATCATCTTTTAATACAGTGTATTTGAGCCGTAGAATTACAAAATCCGCTCTGGACATTTTTAATTTTTATTATCGTCTATTAAGTGTTGGGATAAAGATCGTAAAGATCCAGACATTGTTATTTTCAGAATACGGATGACTGTGTGTTATACACAAACGTGTCAATTTATTAAAAGTGCATAGTTATGAAACTCGGACTTTATCTGTTCTCAAAGAGTAAAATGATGTAAATTGTAAGACATCCTTAATTATTGTGGCTTGATCCGTATCTTAATCAAAGGGGTTATACTTTATATTTATAATGACAAGCATGTTATTATTTTGTGTTAATTTTTCTAGGCTATTCTCTCCATCACTTAAAAAATCTTGATGTCCAAGATCATCGGACCTATCTTTTATTTAACGCAAATATATGGGGATATCAGAAAACTCAACTGAGAAGTTGAATAACGAACAACTTACATTATATAACACATACATACCTATATAAGTACCTAAACAGGTTATTAATATTATTTTAAAAAAGAAAACAGATAAAAACAAAGAAGATTATTCAAAAATTTATAATTAAGTCCATAATTAAATGAAATTTAAATTATTTGATTCCGATTAATGAGGGGTTTAAATAATGGCGAAAGAAGCATTATTCATTTAAATTTAAAACAAATTATTAAATTCCTTTTCTAGAACAGTATGAAATAGATTTTAATATAGGTATGCATAATATGTTTCACCATAAATACAAAATAAGTATCAAAATTTTATTTCTTTTGGTAACTTATACACGAGTATGTGGGGTATAAAAGCAAAGGTAACAATATTTAAAAAAAAAAATGTGTCGAATGCAGTCACCAAAGATTACTAATATTAAATGTTTTGCATTCTAGATTTTATGTACATCCCTTCCAAAATCATGTTTCCTATAAATTTATTGACTATATCTATACCTATAAAACTCAATGTATGTCTGTCTGTTCTCTATACAAATCCACACCGTTTGTCCGATTCATTTCAAATTTTGCATACTTATGCTTTAGAACCTGGCGGGTAACATAGGCAACATTTCCCCCCTATTATCTTACCCCTTCCCCACCCCTGACATATTTTCGATGCAAATCTGTACTGTTTGACCGATCGGACTCAAAATTTGGAAACTTATTTTTTAGGACTCGGCGGGTAACAAAGGCAACATTTTCCCCCTATTCTCACACCTCTTCCCCTCCCCCTGACATACTTTCGATGCAAATCTGTACCGTTTGACCGATCGGACTCAAAATTTGGAATCTTATTCTTTAGGACTCGGTGGGTAAAAAAGGCAACATTTCTCCCCTATTCTCATACTCCTTCCCCTCCCCCTGACATATTTTCGATGCAAATCTTTTCCGTTTGACCGATCGGACTCAAAATTTGGAAACTTATTCTTTAGGACTCGACGGGTAACATAAGTATCATTTCCCCCCTACTCTCATACCCCTTCCCCACCTTCTGATATATTTTCGATGCAAGTCTATACCATTCGGCCGATCGGACTCAAAATTTGGAAATATTCTTTAGGACTCGGCAGGTAACATAGGCTATATTTCCTCCCTCCCCTTTTACCTTTTCTCCTCACCCTGATATATTTTCGATGCAAATTTATACCGTTCGAATCAAACCTTTGTTTCCCCCCACAAATTTATTTTCAACTTAATCCTTAACCCGTGCAACGCCGGGTACGAACAGCTAGTTTCCTATAAAATCTTGAATTCTCGATGATTGCATTAAGGCGGAAACATTTCGAAAAAATAGATTTTTAAATTTTTACATTTTCTTAAAGCTTGAAGAGTGTCTGGTGAAAATTTGAAGCAAAAATTTAAAAAATAAAAAATTTAAAGCTGATAATATTGGCATCTCTGTTGATTACGCGCTGCGCCGCGCTACACGTAGGTAGCTGCCAGTCGGGCTCTTTCATAATAGAAACATAAAACCTGTTTATATTATGTTTGTGAAGAGTGCTCGATGATATGGGAATTCTAAGCAAGGTGGAGGACTTATATTATGGACCTATAATCGATGATTTTATGTAAATTGAAAGATTTCGCGATTTATTCAATGTTTTCAAACGCGTTTGACTCGAAACCATCTTTTGAAAATCGGTAACCAAAATATCTCAGCAACCACTGAACCGATCAACTTGAAATTTCTAGTGGTTATTCTACACATAATTATCTAATCTTTGTCGTGGGATTTTTTCCTAAAAGACACTATTTTAAATTCAAATGCCCTCCATTTTGTGAAAAATCTATATTTTAAAAAACACCTACGTCAAAGGCTAAATTATAATGTCAATTTTGATAATTTTTTATTTTTTTATTCTGATGATTACAGATGAAATGAGAAGGGTCATCGCGGAGGATCTTGTTTTTTCGGCACTCGACAGAACCCAAGAATTTTCCGCCAATGTTGAATATATTTTTATTAAAAAAATTTAACAGATTCTTAAAAGTATTTACTTTCATGTGAAAATAATACCAATATTATTGTTTATACAAATTTTCTTTAAAAAAAAAAGTTTTTAAATCCTTTTTTTCGCGCTTTGTAAGTGGGTATTTCCCTTAAACATTTTTTGAATATTGCTGCCTTTGATTTTACACTCCACACATAATCTGTAAACACTTTTTATCACTAAGCCCATACGTTAAAACGTCTTTGTGAATCATTAATCAAAAACCAGGGCTCAAAATAAATATGAAAATTGACATTTTCGATACAAAAATCGTACTTTTTAGTTTGTTCTACTCATTACGTGACTCCCTCTAATATAAAATAAGGCGCGATACTTATACTAGTGTATAAATCATATACTTGATTTCAAAACTGGCTGACAACATACGTTTTGCAAATTTAATTCCTAATATATATTCATTATTGAAATAAAATTGTAACGATTCTGAAAATTTTCCTACAAGCAACGTATTCATTACCGTTGTAGGGAAACTTTATCATAATTTAGTAGAGATTCTGCCGTACCGTTAATAATTTCAAATTTTAATTGGTTCGAACAATTTTCAGTTTTCCATTTTATTTCAAGATGATCCAAGACGTGGCGTGTCATCTTAAAATTAATCACTTTATATACATACCTTTATGTATATCACTATATACATAAAGGTTTTCATAGTGATAACGAGCTGACCCAAAGAGTGTCAAGTAGCAGAAATGTAACACTTGGTAAATTATATATCCTTATGTTACATACCACAACTGCTCAGCATCACTACACATTCAGAGGTGTGAAATGGTTCAACGAATTGCCTGTTGAAATGAGGACTGAGGAAAATTATGAGGCATTTAAAAAAAAAGTGAAAAAATACTTTCAGAAATAATTAAATTTTTATTTTATTATATATGTACCTATTACTTACTAATTACAACTTAATTGTCTATACATATATAATGATGAATATGTACATAAATTTTATCATATAATTCTCTGTAAATGTAAAATGTAATGAGACTCTTCTCCTACACACGAGTCTATGTTACTCATGTGGAAGAGAAAAATCCATCTTATGTTACTGGCTCTACATCTTTATCTTATTTGTCGCTATTTGACAGGTTTTTATTTAAACGATGAAAGGTTTCAAATTTTTTCATGAAACCAATAAAGTTGTTTTACCACATACATAGGGTGAGTAAATAGTAATAATAATAATTACTAGTATGTGCCGTGTGCACTCACTGTATAGCTTTAAAATAAATGTACTGTCGGATATTCTAAAACGAACATATAACAATTGGTCCTTGGACCTAATTCCTTATAACACTTGTTTGGTTTAGGATACATTGAAATATGGTATGTATTGCACTTTCCTTCTTTATTTATAGGTTAATTAACTTTCATACTCTATTTTACCAGATCATGAATAAAATTAAATCGCAAAAAAACTAATTCATGTGTACCTACTTACCGCTAGTAATAATGAAGAAGCAAATGACTGAACTATCACGAATATACATAAAAAAGATAAAAAGCATGTCAGTTCGTTCAGTCGTCATACTAACGCCAGTTTTCTCGCAATAAAAGTTAACGTAAAACATACTCGTATCACCGAGTCAGTTACTATTTCATTTTTTTTCCGGTATACGTGTTTTATTTTATAACTCTTATAATCTGAACAAAAAATATTCACTACTTTTTGATGAAAATACACCTGTACGATATAAACATACCTATATAAAAATATATACATATATATTTCTAAATGGTCGCATTGAGCTTTAAAAAATATATATTTCATTGCACTCGCCGTGAATACAAACACTGGTGTACAGTTACTGGCTAAAAATCTTTGTATTATTTTATTAAAACTTTTAATCGTCATATTATCATCTGATGCACTGACGCATGCCGCAGGGCGGTGTTAATGGAAAGACTGAGAGCTTATTTACAAATGAACGTCGAAATTTCAATATAAATATTGGGTTTCGTTGGTAGTTCGCATATTTTTTTTAAAATATCAAAATAGATAAACTAGTCAATTACGTAACCAATTTATTTGGGAATAAAAACTAATCCAAAAAAAAACAAAATTTTATTATACTCCCTTTCTCATTTCCTAGTTAAAATAGGTTTAGCGCGTACCCCACGCGTTGAGCTTAAGTCGGGCGACACTAAGAAAGGGAGTAATAAAAAATTTCAAAAATCCAAAATTATAATACAATTATTAATTTTTTTTTAATAAAAATTAATAAGATCATTTTTATCGTCGCCACGAGTCTGCCTACAAAGTTTCAGCTTGATCCGATCACGGGAAAAGAGTTCAAAATCTATCCAAAGTTTTTTGTCAGACAAGCAAGTAAGCAAGCAAGCAAGCAGGCGCTTGTTTTACGAGTTAAAAGAAAGGGAGTAAAAAAAAATCGGAATATTTTTTCATATTTTGATATATCATAAAATCTATAGCATAAATATTTTATTCCTATCTTAGTATTTAGGAGTATTTATAAGCCAAATTAAAGTAAAAAAGCAGAAACCATTTGGAAGTCGTAATTTTTATTACATAAAAACAATTTGAGACATGTGGGCAATGTTACAATATATCGTTGTCTATTCAAGGATTTTATTTCTTTCTTAAACTACTTATACGTTTTTTGGAATGTTTTTTTCATTAAATTTGTTTTGCGACAACGATGTATTGTACCATCTTCCTCCCAAATATGTAAAGTGATGTTGTGCCATAGTGGTTCTTAAAGATGGTATCTTTATTTGCCTCTTTGTTCTATGTCTATTACTTACACAGTCTAAAGGGTAGATTTATTTATAAAATAATCTTTATAGGTTTGGCAAAGGGAGGTATTTTTGTGTATTTTCGTAAGTAATGGTACCTACATTAATTTTTAGAAATATATTTACAGTAGAATAGTCATGCAGTATAATACTATACTGTAAGAGTGACTGCACCAACACGTTAATACACCATTTTAATTGTATTTAATATATTTTTGTTTATATAATTTTTACCTATATTGCGTAGGTTATAAAAAACATAGATCAGTTTTTCTCAATCGTTATATGGTCACATTAACATGGTCTTGCCATTTGACCTATTTGTCAATTGTTATTCTTATATATTTAATATTAGTCTTATGATTAAGTTTAGTGCAGTCAGATTTGCATGTAATATTATTTTTACAGTTTTTACAATGAATCGTTATATTGCGATTAATAGATACTTTTTCTTGCAATGTGAAAGGAATAATAAATGGGTTTTTTCTGAAGTGGCAGAAGATTGTCATCGAACCATTCTTCGATAGCTTTTTTGTCGTGATTTGCTGCAATACTAATTTTATTCCATGTTTTATTCTCGATAATTATCGCTGTGTCATTTGAAAAGGCGAAGTGATAATTTAAACATTTGATTAATATAAATTAAGAATAAGATTGGTCTAAATACCTTGTTCCTTGTGAAAAGTTCCTTGTAAAAATCTAAATTCCGAATTCTAAATTTTCAAGTTTGCTTATTGAATGTTTTAGTTTGAGATATTGACATCTTTGAGTTAGATAGCTTTGTAGCCAATATTTAGCGTTTCCATCAATGCCAATATCATTCAGCTCATTAAATAATTTTGAGTGTGAAATACTTCAAAAGCCTTACGTTAATCAAGTATTTACTCCTACATTGTTAATGATTGACCCCCAGTGTTCTGGAAGCTTTTTTATTCCGAGTCTGAAGAAATCGGCTGGCTTGGTGGAGAAGAAGTTGCCAAACCAATTTAGAGCAGAAAATTTGAAATTCTGTTGGAGCAAAATCAGAAGATTGGGATGTAGAATAACAACCCATCTCTAGAATAGCCACACTTATAATTTTTTCGGTGTGGACGGGCATTATCATGCTGGAAAATCACTTAGTTCTTTCATTGAGCCTTGCCTTGCATTGAGCCCAGGAATTTGTCGGCGGTAAATATTAGAAGTGGTTACATTCCTGCATTACCAGTTGTATTCGATTCACTCCTTTACTTCTCACTTAAACTTAAAAAAAAAACTCGGAAATGTTTTCAACATTCTATTTTCATCAGTTAACAACTAACACAAACATTAGACCAATTGAAAAATTCAAAACGTTTTTATTCAAAATAACAATATTGCGGCATTAAAATGGCATTGTTTTTACCTCCGAGCTTGTACAGCATACACAAAAATTAACCAGTTAATAACCAAAGAGAATAATCACTTTGTCATTATTTTTCGAAGGATTCCGTATCGACATTTAAAACCTGCGCTTACTATTATCCCAACTTGTGACCCGCGAGAAAGAAGAATATCATCACTTAAAGCGATGGATGCTATCACACACCTGTCTCATTGTATACTCCCGAGTCTGTCCGTAACACTAGCCTTCGTTATGATCACGGCAAATGTGATCTGTGCTTCAATGCTTCCAGATCTACTTTAGATCGGTCGCGCTCACTGCATCGCGCAGTTGAGCTTCGCTGTCTGAGCTGTCCATGTCCACCGGGAGCTAGTCACGATGTCAAGCTTGGTACTTGGTACGCGTCATCATCAGGCTGTAGAGGAAGGGGTCTAAATATGGGCAGTGGTCCAAATATGGGCTAGTAGGACTGTTTGTTAATAAAAGAGCTGACTACACTTGTAACTCGTTCTCATGAAGATATTATATCTAATAGCCATGATCGAGGCAGACTTCTAAACCGATGTTTACGTGTTCAATAACCTGAAATATTTTGTATAGTCAAAATCGAGTTATCTTAATTTGTGAAGGAGTATGTAAGTTATGTTATTCATTCCAAATAATTACTCATCAATAACATTACAAAGTTGTAAGTAAAAATAAAACCAATATTACTATGAAACGTATTGAGGTTTATTTTATTTTTTATCATTTAAAGTTCTCATGGCGGTTAGTTTAAATATGAGCCAGTTAATACTAAGACCGCTTACGGTAATAATAGCTTAATATTTGTCCACTGCCTGCCATAATTGATGTGTAACATTTTTATAATTACAGATTGTCTAGAACTATTCTAACCATGGGCGTGCAGTGAGAACATTGCAGCATGATTTTTACGTAATCAAATATTTTGAAAAAAAGTCGAAATAAAACATATATCCCCATAATATTCCTATTACAATTAATATCATAGTATCCATATTTAGATAAATTTTCTACCACATAAATATTTAATTTCAATTATTTTTCCAAATTATATGTTTATGAAAAAGTTATGCTTCTATGTTTCCACTGCATGCGCCTGATTCCAACATATATAAAAGTGCAAATATGAAAAAATCCGGTGATCTTTGTCAAAAAAGACATGTATGTTTGTGATTTTTGTAAATATAGATATATTCTTCATTTGTATATTTCAATATAATCAATATGTTTATACTTATATGAAGGATAAAATATATATCATAAAATAAGTTAACTATTATTATTATCAATGAACTAGGTGTCTAGCCCATATGTAGACAACAAAAATACATCGTTTTTGTTATTTATTTATTTTAAAAACCTAAAGCTTTAGATATATTCCCATCAGTATTCAGATATCATTGTTAAAATAATGATTAATCAAATGGAATCAAACATTGTTGACTTTTTTATATTAGAAGGAAAAAACTCAAAATGAAAAGAGGCAGCCCATATTTAGACCACTTCCTCTACGTACCCCAAACGAGGAAGGGAATTCGCCGCTGGCAGCTGACCCTACTCCGAGTGACGTCGGTCCCGCAGGACAATCTTGAGGGATCCCTGAAGAGTAGGCGGCGATACCTTAACCCACCCTTACTCAAAAATTTATTCATCTTAACTTTCGTAGACTGTAACCGCAACAAGATCCGATAGAGAATTTGAAACTGTAAGGATAAGGAACAAGCCTTCGCTCTTATCCTTGCAGGTATCTTGGAGATTTAGCGGTAAAGGTCGTTAATTTCGCTCTGCGTACGATGGCTCGCTCCATGTTCAGCTCTATACTATCTAACACGTGAGTATGGAGACCGCTTTCGAGACATGCACACCCTAAAATTTTCCGGATTGAAATCATTGCCAAGTGATTGATGCTCAGCCATTTTATTAACAATGTGATACTGCTTGGAAATCTTTTGATCATATTTTTATTGTTATTGCCATCTCATTTGATTTATTTGATGATTATACTGCAAGTTTATTTTACATGTCAAAAAAGAATATACATTTTCGAATAATGTACCTATTTCATAACAAAGGAGATAAAGTATTGGTATATAAATCATCTCTGTGAAATCGTCACTGGATCGTGACGGTGGGAAACAAAACAAACACTTGACATCAATAAAAAAAATTATTTATCACCAAAGTCACTGCACACGAATTTAATTAAAGGACTATTCATTAATGTCTGATGTAGATCCTGAGGAGATCATAGAGTTATTTTTTTCGTATTTTTCATTTAGTTAAGTTTCGTATTGTTTACGGGCAGAAGGAAAATTATTTTCCCTCTGTTGAGTGCTGCACTGATTATTTGTTTATCTGCCGGTCCTGACTTCTTTGCCGGAAGTCATTGTGTTTTTCTTTTTGTTCGTCATCTATTATCCCCTTGAGGAGCGGTTTACTGTCTGACTTCAAGTCATTCACTGTCGCCACCGTGGGACTTTTCTTTAATTGTCTTGTTATTGTTACTTTCATTTATCATATGTTTTTACATTGTATTTAATTCTGTTTTGTTTGATTTTGTTTTACTCATGATTTCTTTTGTGTTTTATGTTTAATTTATACGACTCTTGTTTTGTTTTATTTCATGTAGGTACATTTTTTTAAATAAAAACCTATTTCTCGGTGGGGACAGCGAATGGTTTGTTTCTGCGGCCGTGCGATCCCGCGGCGGTTTATACGACTGCTGCCGGTCTTGCAAAATAATATTTAAAAAATGTCAACGTGGAGACGATTGAGTAGGACCGATAAGGAAGCTTTTGCTCCTAGAACAGTCCTGGGTAAGCGTTGGGTACCATCCAATATTCATTAATGTCTGCAGGACACTTTATATTTGTGTTTCCAGAATATTCGCCGTCTGTGGTAGCACTTATTCATTGTTGAACCTCGGTAGATATTCTCTTAACTTATTGTTCTGTGTAATCGCTGAAATATCACAACAAACTGTTCCGCGCAGTGGTTATAATATCACCTCTTATATATATTTTCGCAGTGGTTATGGTATCACCTCTTATATATATTTACGGCTTTCTAGACGTTTTTCGATCTAAGGCTGCCATATACGCTCCGGTATATCGTAGAGGTACATCGCACATCGTATCCCCATAGAGTCCATACACATTGCGGTACACCGCAGAAATCTTCAGTTGAAAATATGGCATCGTCGCGAGATAACACGTTGCGATGACAGGGTTTTCACTATATTTGAAATACGGAAAGAAAAAAACGAGTAAAATGTTATAAGTAGTAGTTGTTGAAAAAATAATAATAATTTAGATTTCCGTCCGTCCGTGCGTAACTTCCTAGAATTTAAAACAAATTTAATTCCATTTTCGAAATTAGTATGATTACAAAATTGTTATTAAATAAAATTAAAACATTGACTTTATGCTTTTTTAATAAAAAAACTCTCAATTAGATTTTTTAATATTTTGAATTTTTTGTAATATTTCAGTTTAAGGAAACTTAAAACTATTAAGTGCGTCGTAAAATTAAAACTATATCGCATTTTCATTGGTATTAATCATTAATCAAAATATAATTCTCTACGTACCTAATATTGTCTGTCACCAAAACTACAAGAGATGGCGGCCGAAATATATAATAAAAATACGTAATTTTTGATCGGATATATATTTAAGTATTGCCTATTTATGGATCCTGCAATGGGATCCGAAACGTTGGCCAGAGAGGTCACATATACACGGCAGAAAACTATACACAGAAGATTCTGAATGGCCGTGAAAACCTAAGAACATTTATAACTAGTTAAATTTTTAATTGAATTGAGAATACCTATAGCGTAAAGTCTTTTATAATCCAGAATATTTTTGAGTTTGTTCAAATCTTACAGAACAGTGCTGGATTTATGTCACAGAGACATTATTAATCAATTAATGTATATTATAGATATCTCACAGAGATGAAACTGTATTTCTTATGGGAAAGTAGGTATAGAAGTCATTTGGGTGTACATAGGACTTATGACCTATCTTTATGGTTGGCTTAAGTGATCACTTTACACAATGTAACATTCGCCATTTCCACCCATGATAGAATATACCATGCTTATTCATTTTTTGGAAGTTGTATATATGTTCAAATTGCGTGGAGAGCTTTCACATATGAGTTGTAATCGCCTTTCCATGCGGCCTGTACAAAGCCATTTTCATTCCCCTAAATCCCCACAGATGTCGCTAATGAGAAAATCTACAATTTATTTTACGGAATTTGAGAGCAATATACTTTATTATTGTGTAATGAAATTCATCCGAATTACTTGCATTACACTAGGATACGCCAGGAAATATTATTTCCAATTTTTGTTAAATTCCTTAATAAGCATGGTATATTCTATCATGGGTGGAAATGGCGAATGTTACATTGTATAAAGTGATCACTTAAGCCAACCATAAAGATAGGTCATAAGTCCTATGTACACCCAAATGACTTCTATACCTACTTTGCCATAAGAAATACAGTTTCATCTCTGTGAGATATCTATAATATACATCTTTTATAATCACTTGCGCATGAACGAACCAGATTCCTTAAAACTGCTTGCAATGGTTTCTACCATATTTCAGAAAAATGATAGTATTATAAGAGATGCTTTTCTTCACAGCAAAGATAAACAGCAACTTTTAAATTTCTTGCAATAGGGAGATTAAAATTAATTAAATTCTCTAATATAATATCACCTCAAGCTCTCGGTAAAATTATTCCAGAGACATATGACGCCTTGTTTTAAAGTTCTGCGAAAAGATTATCTGCAGGTACATAATAAAACTTTTTTTTTTAATTTTCATTTATTTATAGTTAAATCTAAAAACAAAAATAGGAATAAAAATTTTAAATAATTAATTTAAATTAATAATTTTATAACTATATTCTTATTGGCATCAGGCTCCAACACTTTTAGTTTTTGCAGCAATTTTGTGTCGATCGTTGTAATCTTTACGCGCCAGGGAAACTATTCCAATTTATAAACTTCGATAAATTCTTCGATTACTGTACAACGCTTACGACTTGTAATTTAAAAAACATTGCACGCAACATAACCTCTCACTGTCACAGCTACGTTACAACTGAGAGCGCCACACACGCACAGATTTGTCCACCGCACAGACAAAAAGAATCGAATTTCAATTCTTCCGCGGTCACCTGTACAGGTCTGGAAATCTCTACACGCGAACACCACACACGCTGCGGTACGTCTCTAGAGGTTGCCTGTACAGACGCACCTCTACGGTGTACCAGTGGGTGTACGGCTGCTTTAATAGTTTATTCTAAACCTTTCTAGTGGTTTCTAATTTACTCCAAAATGTGTAGAGTGCTATAAAATCCTCGATTACGTGAAATTATTTCCATTTCTACAATATCGTAGGAACACATTAACGGTTTTTTATACCGCTATAAAACTATATGCAAAAATAACATGAAATGAAAAATGTTAAAATAATGGATTTGCTAACAATAATTTATCCAAAATATAACAATACCTACTAAAGATGTACTGCTGGATAGGAAATTAAATTTGGTACAAAATTATCTCACCATGAGGTCCTTCTCGTAATACTTGACGATTGATTCCCCTTGGAAGCGGTCCCAGGCCTCCTGCGCCCGGCTGGCGGTGGCCCACCGTAACACGGCCATGCTCCACTCGGCTCGATGTTTCAAGGCATCAATATCGTCCTTGGTCGACTGGCTCCGTTGTTTCAGGGCTTCCAGATCCCTATCGAAGCTTAGGCCCATGTCCTCCAGGCAGACGTGAAAACGCCCTGCATATAATTTTACAAAATTCTAAGGAATATATATATATATATAAAATATATATAAGTTTACATATTTACTGAAAATAAAACTTAAATAACTCGTGTAATATAATTTCTCTTAATCGTAATCATGTATTTTATATATGGATATTTGTATAGTATTTTTTATTATTCTTTTTTAATATGTTCATATTAAGTTTATTGATGAAAAAGCCATATATAAATAAATAAATATAACGTAGCATTCATTCATCATCGCTATCACTGAGAATAATTCTTATTTTTTACCCATTTTCATCATCGGAGGAGGGCTCTGAATTTCTTGTGGTTTTAGCCTTCAAAAAATCGGTAATAAGCGACTGTCTGCTTTAAGCATATAAATCTTTACGTATTTCCTTATAAGGTTCCAAAATCTGTTCTAATTCCCTCTTGAATTTCGAACTTCTTTCGATTATAGGATCCTTTACAATTAAAAAAATCTAATTTAATAGCCAATTCCAAGCCCTCATTTATAGTTTTTAATGTGAAACATATAGCTACCTCGCTGCAACTGTTTTCTGAATCATTAATTGTGGTGAGAGTTCCATCCCAGAGTTCTGAAATGGAAAATAAAAGAGGCATCGGAAGAATTCAAAAGAGATGGGCCGATAATATTGTCGCTGTGGGGGGAAAGAAATGGCTACAATTAGCCAACAACAGGAAAGAATGGAAAAATAAGGAAGAGACTTATATCCAGCAGTGGAAAGACGAAGGCTGATGAAGAAGAAGAAGAAGAATTGTGGTAATTTCATTCAAAATTTCGATTTATTTTTCTTCGTTCAACGAACGATCCTCCAATATTTCTTGAATATCATGGATACCCATGTCATTAAAACCTTCTCCTCCATCTTCTATTGGTGTAAAACATTTCCTCCGGAGACTACTTCTGGCCACAGCTTTATCCAACAAGAATTTAAAGTTGATTGTTTTATTTCTTTAGCGGATGCAGAAACAATATCGACACAAGTTACTTTCACAAAATGAACTACATATTTTATTTATAATATGAGTTCGAGTACATAACTTAAAATATTTTTCAAATAACCAAGGATTTGGCATGGCTGATGGAATCTATTAGGGAATGTACATCATGTCTCTGGACTTCTGAGGATTATATATACGTAATTAATAATATGGAATATGTAAAGTGCATACGTACAAACAATAAGTCAGAAAATACGTACTGCACCATTAAATGCCAGAGCGTAAAATTTTCAAAGCCATTAGAGCAGTTTCACAGTATCGTAGACTAAGCTATCGAAAAAACTCACTGTAGTGTTTCTGAGATAAATACAAAAAAAAATCTGTCAGTACTCAAGAAAAATTCCTTTGGAAATAAAATAAGTTTTACAAACAATTGCATTACAAACAAAAAAATTAATAATGAGTCGAAGATGTACAACCAATACATCCGCCTTAGTAGAAGTCGAATAAAAAGAAAAAACCGTATAAAAATCTAAAAAAAATAAATTATAAGGTTATTATCATTTTATTTAAGTTGTATTGAAACGAATGAATTTTTCATAATTGACTTAAGTAACTGTAATGATAGTTCAATATTTTGCAAAAAATATTGAAAGTCAGAAAAAGACAGAAATATTGAAAAAAAATGCAAACTTTGATGTTGCATATCTCCATAACTATTAAAATATGGTTTGAACATTTTTGATCCTTTATCAAGGTAGAAATTCACCTGTAAAGTTTTTGCTACTAGTCATGAGATACCCTATAGGTATATGTGTATAAATAAATATTTATCTTTTAATTATAGATATTGATGAGTTTGCTTCCAAATAGTGGACATTGCCGCTTTTGCTATTTACATAATTGAATACTGCTGTCTTTGCTGAGATGTTTCAGTCTAAAATCAACATTAACTCTCACTTTAGTATGAAGTGGCCATTTTGTCACGTGACACATCTTTGAAGGGTGATTGGTTGAAGTGCATATTTATGTCTTTGCTTTTAATAGTGATTTAGAAACATGGTTTTCGATGGGATTGAGCTATATTTTCTCTAAAAACTCGAATTTAGTACATTATAAAATACTTATCCTCGAAGACTGCATTCATTTGCATTTTTCACGCATTTTTTTGATATTGCTACTTTTGCCTTTATGGACCACCAACATTGTTAAGCAATTGCTCAACACAAACATTGCTGAACATATCCGTTAATGTGATACTTGCGCCAGACGTATCGGGCGGCCCGTGTGAACGCATCCAGCGGCTACTTACCGCTCTTCTCACCGACGCCAGCACACCGGCAGCTTTATCGCACTATCTCCAATCCCATATAGTTCGCATATTAATTAAGCAAAACCCTTATTACATGTTTGAGTAAATCAATTAATCCGGTAAGCAGTGAGTATTGATCATACCTGCCGCCTGTTTACATCTCTGCACGATTCATTCCCACCACAGACCACCAAAATATATACACATGAACAATAGTAAATTTCTTGGTACACGGATGGTTTCAATAGATTCTTTCAAATATTCAATAAAAAAAAAAGAAATATACTAGTCTTGTAAATTTTGAAACAATTATGAAAAGGACAAACTAAATACTATTAAATAGTATAATGTCTTAGTACACAAGCAGCGCTATTTACGAAAATACGATTTTACTTAAGGACACTCAGTTTGGAATGAAATTAAAAAATAATAATACAATGTCCATTGTAAAAATGCGTTTAATTTACTAGGGAATTTAATCATGCGAGAATAAAGACTTTAGTGTATTACAAATATGTCTTAAATATACGCGAGAAGGGGACATATTTCCACCCAAAGAAGGGGTTTAGTTCATCTCTGTAAAATTTTATTCTCTCTGTTTCACTCGATCACTTCGCGACATATCTAAACACGATGGTATTGTCGGGCTTGGGATAGCCGATAAGAATCAACTTGAAGGATACATTAAAACCCCAAACATTAATTCCAATCCAGGAACCATGATAACACTGCATAATAAATAAATTAGAGATTTTTCGTGATAAATATCTACTCAAAATTAACATAATATTTTTTATATATTTATTTAACATCGTATAATTTTTTTATATCATTATATTATGTTCATTATTATTTATTTCGTTTCTCTTTTCATTCTTGAGTATTACTTTGAACGAATTTTCTATTATGAGACAAGATGCGATGAAAAGCTCTCACTTCCAAGAAAACACTTTGAGGTCTTTTAAATAAGAAATATAAATGGAATCTTTAGGGCGGGAATTCATGCGTGGTTGAATGATGATGAAATGATAGACGGTTCAGAAATATTATAAAACACTGAAAACTCAAAACTAATTATGAATAGGTTAAAATTATCTTACTAGAAAATTTATAGAGATATTAAAACTTATATACAGAAATATATTCTGTATTTTCTCTGGTTCTTCGTAACTGAGTTTTTTGTACAATAAAAAGAAACAAATTGTTATTGCCGCTCGAAAAATCTAGATATTGCCTTCAAACTTAATGGATTTTATTTGTGTTATATCTAGTAATATAAAGTCGTTATCTAAGTTTGTGTTATTTGATTTCATAAACATACATAACATAGTGTCTATATGAGTTTCAATATTTAAAAATTTTACCCAATTTGCTTGTGAAATAAAACAGCTCTCTGGAGAAATAAAGCGTTACAATCATGTCTTTACCGCTATTATATAACACTGTGCACTTGGATACATGTCCTGATATTTCTCATAGAAACTTTACGCATTCGTCCGTCCATTTTGTTTTGTTATCCCGAGAATAATTGTTTATATACCAATTTATTGATTGTGTACAATAATATGGGTAGGGGAGACGGGGAGAGAAATGTAGAGTGTTTTTTAGAGGTTTGTTTTTCGAATTGGTAAAATTTTTTCCAGTGACAGCCAATTTGACAGCTGAAACCTGATTTTTTCTGAGATTAGTTTGCCATTTCACCGTAAATAGCCAGAACATACCTACTATGCAATTGCTTATTATAAAGCTATATGCTTGCATGCCTATTATGCAAATTTATTTCGAAAATTGTAATCATATTTAAAAACTATTGGCATCATTAGCGTATAGACGTACCACTATAACTTGGCGTGCGAAGGAGGGCGTCACTGTCGCGTAACAGAAGTTGCCAGGGTGTAAATTTATTACACAATACATAACGTACTGAATGTCCGGTGACCAGTGTCAGTGCCTTCAATAGAAAATTGGTCGAGTAACAGCGCGCTCCGCGGCGGCCGCTCTATCTGTCAAACTGTCAAACGGTAATATCGGTCCATTATTTGCTTTTCCAGCTTCGCAAAACTTTAATACTTCATTGGCAATTGTTCTTGCACCATCCCGGACTGTTTTGGATGTTTTGGACATAATAATTCAGTGTATATTGGTAATCAAGATGACACAGCTCGCGCTCAAAGACGAGAATGAACTGAATGACAGGGCGAGGGTTACCGCTGGGTGCGGGCGAAGCGGGTTTTAGTTCCAAACTCGCCGCACGCCAATTTATGTTGGGCAGGCAATAGTATATATCATTGCTTGGCATAGTTTTATCTTTCCGTACCGTGGTCATTACCACGATTTGTATGTGTTTTATTTCATTTTAAAATTCATTACCTCGAAAAAACATCCTTTACTACAATTATTTGGTTTTATATATTTATTACTTCTTCAACTATAGCGAAATAAATTTGTGGTAAAATTATTTAAAAATTAAAAAATATAAGAAGGAAACACTTTGTATAGAAACTCTTTTTTTTATTTATCAGTATACAACGTACCTGTACTAAAAATATGTTGATAATTAAATAAATAGTTTTTTTCTTTTCATTAATATAAATATTTTTTGGTTAGATGTAACGAAAATTTTTTTTAGTTTTAATTTAAAAATTATGTTTACAATAATAAATAAATATATCAAAAACATTAATAAAATTGAATTTTCATCCTAAACAAGGAATTAAATATTACAATATTTAGCAGCAACACAGAAAACAGGTAAAATGGCGGATCAGAAACATTTGAAAATTAGCTACACTTTCTATGGATTATACAACCATTAACAACATCCATATTTGCGTTCAAAGTTGAAATTGATTTTAAACGACGCCAAATTTATTTGTGTACCAATGCGTACCCTGTGCCAACACTCACACTTCTCCCGTGTGTACAAGTAAATAAAATTTATCGCATATCCCTCAAATACTCTCATTGAATACAATATCCAGTTAACGAGGATAATGTAAATATAGGTATTACGTGAAACAAAGCATCCCTGTCGGTTTCATCAAAACAACGCGCCAAACAAACAGGCCCAGCATGACGGAGCGTGATTAGATTATTACGCTTTATGCCTGGAAATAGGTATACGTCCCAGTAAATATGGCCAAGCCCTTCG